>JAXDDW010000165.1:687500-840000 GCA_034670385.1 Hoplostethus mediterraneus
TTCCCTCCATATGTATTTGATGCTGTATGTCACCATTTAAACAGTTTACCTTCGTCAGCTCTCTGAGGAAACGATTCAGCAACATTTTATTTCTCCGATGTGAGATTCAATCGTAAATCACACTAAATCGGTTTAGTGCCACTAGCGTGTGCTGTGTACATTTAACATGAATGAACACAACACTAACCCGACCGCCAAGCATGATTGACAGCTATTCCCCTCACATTGCAGTTGCAACATTTACGCATGAGGTCCGCCTAACCCTGCAGAAGTGAAGTCATTTCAATTTGTCTGATGGGAAAAATTGAGGTTTCCTGAAGTCCTGTGATAACACTTAACAATCACAATAAAATCATTTTATTGTTGGTGTTTTTATTATTAAAGCTCAAGCAATAATGGTGCCTCATGCCTCAAGTTCAGTAGGAGAAATTAGGGTCAACAAACCCCCAAAAACCCAACAGTTATTACCGGTTGGAAGCTCATATTTTCAATCAGAAGACATATTTTCCCCACGAGACACGAGACTTGCTGCTGCACAGAGTTGATAATCCAGAGTTGAATCAGAGGAAGTGCTGAGGTGTTTTTTTGGTTTTGGGGGATTCTGCCGTGTCTCCTGCTCACTGATGAACATTCAAAGAGATGTTATTCCATTCCAGCGCTCAGGTTGTTTGTTTTTTTTCTTCGGTTTTTGACAGTACGATGGCGGGAACATCGGGGATCATAGCATCAATTTTTTTCACAAGATGTTTTCTTTGAAATTGTGAGGAATGCGACAGTGGCCGTGTCTGCTCACTGAACATGAAACAATAACACACAGGAGAGGAAAACCTTAAAAATACGAACCCGTTTTTATTATGGATGATCTGTTCTTCACAGTTTGAATTGTGTCTCTCCATCTGCCTGTTTTTGTGTGTGTGTGTGTATGTGTGTGTGTGTGTATGTGCATGCACTTTCTTGGCCATTGCACAGAGAGAGAAAATGGTAAATGGCTGCATTACAGTATTTCTCCATTGGTTTGGCTCATTTCTTGAAACAGAAATTACATTCTCAAAACTCTAAGATCATTTTGCAAAACAGTCTTACAGTTCAGCACACCACCATAGCTCACTTGCAAAAGCTCATATCTCTCCCAAAACGGTTCACTCATGCTTCAAAACTAAATTCCTTTCCCATATAAATAGTCAGTGCCACCAAAATGCAAAAGATCCTTCTCAATTGCTTTGGCTCATTTCTTGAAACAGACCGGACGTTCTCAACACTCTTGGTGCTTTTGCCAAAGTAACCTGGATGGTTCAGCACAACACCATGGTTCACCTGCAAAAGCTCATATCTCTCCCAAAACAGTTCACTCATGTGTCAAAACTAAATTCCTTTCTCATATAAATAGTCAGTGCCCCCAAAATGCATCATCCCTTTGGCATTGTGTAAGCACTGCAAGTCAAAATGTTTAGATGTTTTGTCACTATGGCAGAGGACCATTGAAATATCCCTCATGTCCACCTCTCAGTCTTAGCCCAGTCCTTCATTGACAATGGTTACTGTACTAGTTTTGTTTGTCTAGCTAACAGAATACAATTGTGTATAAAACTGAAAAAAAGTATTTTACGGTAAGAGTAGCCTCCAAGGTTTGACATCACACATTGCACTCATACTGCCAAGGAAATTGTAACCATTTCTATTCACACACATCAAGTAACTTCAGAGTAAAAAGAAAATGTATACAGCATAATATACTGTAATATAAACCCATAAACAAAAAACAAGGAAAATTATATGTAGCCTACAGTGCTGTAAATAAAGCTGGAGTTTCACAAGTAATACTTCTTCACTGGTCACTGTCCTCATCCTCACCCTCCTGGCCGTCCACACGCTGCTGTCTGTCTGGCCACAGATTCTCATTCACATCACAGCGGATATTCTCCCTTGTGATGCAACGAGGGAAGAAACGGCGTGCATGTCGCAACCATCCCCTACACTGATCTCCTGATCTTCACACATGGAGCAGGGACCTCTGATTTTGAGCCTGATGCTCATACACTCTCCACCTCCAAGCGGAGAAAAACTCCTCAATAGGATTGAGGAAAGGAGAGTAAGGTGGTAGGAACACCATGACCATCCTTGGATGAGTAGTGAACCAGGCCCTGATGATGTGTGAAACTCCTCAAGTTAGTTTCACCTGACTGTCAATTACTGTAATCAATGTATCAAATGTTCCAAGAGATTCATAAATGGTATTCATGGTATTATGTTCTTGACTAATTTTGACAATTGAACAGACTATTGTGCATGTGATGACTTATATAATGAAATGATGCTGACATGTTTTGGAGAGAACAACCATTAGACTGAGAATCAACTGATCAGTTTAGATCAACAAGATGTATTCACTTGGAAATTGTGCTAACTGTAGGCTACCTGTACTTAATCATTTGCAAAGATGTACTGAGACATTGAGACATGTACTAAGACATTTGCAATTTGATGAAATGAATGAGAAATGCTATTCTGTTGTGAACAATTGCAAAGTGGTTTAGAGGTTTGTCCATGTTATTTTCAGAATGTAATTTCTGTTTCAAGAAATGAGCCAAACCAATGGAGAAATACTGTAATATATATATAATTTATTTTACAATATAAGCCTGTCATTCACCCATTCACACACACACCGCTACCATGCAAGGTGCTGGTCTGACCATCGAGAGCAATTTGGGGTTCATTGTCTTGCCCAAGGACACTGGGGCTGGGGATCGAACCACCATCCTTGTGATCCACGACAACATGCTCTACCACTGAGCCACAAACGGACGGCTCTTCATATATTAAAGAAAATGTTCTTGGAGAATGTGGCCAATGTTGTCATCCTGGCACATCCTGGTAGTCTGACACTTTAAATTGTGAAGAGGCAACTACATTTTACATGACTTGGTGCTTGACTCACACTTTCTTTTCTCCTCTGGTTTTCAACAAGTGAAAGTGCTACCAGGGTTGTTCTCGTCGTCTCTCTGGCTTCGAGCCCCTCTCCTTCCTCGGCTTCTTTTCAGACTGACCCCGGCAATACCGGGGCGGAAGGGAAGGGCACCCGCCTGTCCACACTGGACAACGTGCTCGATACAGTAAAATGCATTCTGGGTAAAAAAAAAAGTGATTTAATGAGGAAATAGAGTTGAAGCTAGCCTTTCCTCCTCTCTCTCTCTGTCTCTCTCTCTCTCACAAACACACACACACACACACACACACACACACACACACGCAGGCTCCATCCTGTTGGTTGGCATAGCGAGTTGTCTTCGCCCGTGCAGTGTGACCACGCAGACAGCTAAAAGAACTCCAAAAAACCAGGGCCAATTAGTACTGCTGTCATGGATCTCATGCAGTGAAAGCGGCTATGTAACGCAAGCAGGTGGACCATTACAGTTATTTCACATTGCCATATAAACTCTTGGTGCAGAACGATAGCACTAATAGCAAGCAGTCATTTTGGCATCTCCACAGCAAGGGCCAAGTGGAGTTTTCCAGTGCCAAGGCCGCCTCTGTATGTGTAGAACACAAGACTGATTGCATTATTGAAACTACGGCCCAGCTGACAAATCATCTCGGTTTCCCAACAATATACAGGATGAATCACGTATAGCAAATACTGTATCGAGAGGCAATTTACAAAGTTATTGAATGAGCCCTGGCTCGCCCTGTCCGGCCCTGGAGAGGAAACGATGTGTCATGAGCCCATTTCACTTTGGTGCAGATTCTTCCACGGTCCAACTTTGTGAGCTGCTTTATGAGGGGATTCGGGAGGAGGCAGCGGCTCAGTTTAGTTCTCACACACACACACACACACACACACACACACACACACACACACATACACACACACTCTTGTTCTCAAACATTACAGTCAACTACAATCAACCAGTGTTGTTATTACACAGCAATAACAACATTATTTCAAATGAGCGTAATTGGAAACTTACTGCAACAACGATATTATTAGCATCACTCAGGTTCACATGCATGTCAATAAAGTGCAAAAAAATATGTTTATTCTATTTCTGAATGCATGTGCATGCACGTTTGTCGTGACATTACAAGCGTTTTCTGCATTATGTGTAAACTTCATATATGCTCAAACATTTCCACGGTGTCGTACCGCGTCTTCTCTTGCCGAGGGGTTTCATTATTTCTGAAAACACATATACATGTCCTCACCGCCACAGAACAGCAGCTCACAGGGTAATGAGGGTGCATGTTCAGAGAGAGGAGAAAGGCCATAAGAGCTGGCAGGTAATCACCCCCCCTCCTCGTCTGCTGTTTCCACGGGAGATCAATACAACACCAAATGAAGCCTTCATCAGCCAGCCAGCCGCGCTTGTGTGCATGCATGTGTGTATATCTGCATGTATGTGTGTATTTGTGAATGCGTGCGTGCATGTGTATATGTGTTTGCATGTCTTTGCGTGTGTGTTTGTATATGTGCGGACAGGTGTGTGTGTGTGTATCGCAATCATTAAACCTTGTGCCTCAGCCACTTGCCAAAAAAAAAACAAAAAAAAAAAACATAGATTCAAATCAATTACGCGCCAAAGGTCACAGCAGGAACACAAACAAAACCGCTAATTGGTGAGTGCTGAGAAGTGCCATGGTTGACGTGGCTGTAAATAACCCTGCGTGCCTCACCTAGGCTGTTGTGTTCAGCACAGAGGTAATGGGGTGATAGCTGAAACTACTCTCGCACTCCCAGTGACCTGAGATAACTGCGGTCGTCTGGCCTGTCGCGGTGGAATATTTACACTCGGAGGAAGGAAGGGCTTTAGCAGCAACGGAGTCGGTCTAGTGCTGCCGAGTATAGAGTGTGAAACCATGTGTCACCATGCTAAAACCAAACACACGTCTGTGGGTTTTGGTCCCAAAATACACTGTTTTTTTAAGATTAAGTGTAACTATAGAATGTCGAATGTATGTAGTCCTATGTAAAGTCTATGTAACGTCTGCTGTCCCTTTGCACTAACTGTATGTACTGTTCTTGCTGCTCTTTGTGAGATCCTGTTATCCTTGTATTCCCCGTTTGTGTGTATTGTGTGTCAGTGGTTTTTGCACAAAAGTGACAAAGATATTTTTTGTACTCGGTGACTGGAGCGCTCGTGACTCCAAAAAAAAAGGTGTCACTGACACCATTTTTTAAAAACCTGGCTTGTGTTTGCAGCGATACCACAGAGGGAGGTAAGAGGTTGCCTGTCACATTTTTTAATCCTGTGTTTTGGTGGTGAGAGAGAAAGTGGGGGAACTTTTGTTGCCGCTCTGATTGGAATCCTGTCATGGCTAATAGCAGGATTATGTCAGAGCCCCCCTAAGCCAGCGCTCGCGGGTTTTTATTCAGTTACAGCCGAGCTCCTGGGTTGTAGGAGATGGCAGTGTTGTTGTTGGACGCGTGAACGTAAACATTGGCTGGTGGAAATGTGGAGGAGGATGGATGCATTCATAGCTAGAAAAATAAGTGGCTGAATGCATTTTAGGACTATTCATCAGCAGCACAAGAGCTCCTCTTGTGCATCGATCGCACAGATATCTCACTCATACACGCACCCAGTGATTTCCAAGGTCCCTGGGTTAATTTACTTTGGAAGAAGACATTAAAATGAAGCATCTGCTCCTTCTGCAGGCTTCACAAATACCTGCCACAAAGGATGCACTTGAGGAAGGCAGGGAGACACCCCGGACAGGTTGCCAGTCTATCACAGGGCAAATACGTAGATGCACAAACAAGCATGGACTCTTTCCACCAAGCACATAAAGTGATTGTCTCACCAACATGGCTTGGTTGTATGCCTTCCTCGGGGTGTCATGATCGTTATAATTCAAAGGGACCTTAAATTAAATTGGGTATGATACCTGTATGATACCTGCTATCAGTCATGTTAAAGCCAACAAAGTTTCATGATGATCAACATGCTCAACACTGCACAGGGCAAATTTCATATACTGTAGGTTTAACACACACAACTTCTTTCTGCACCGATGTTCAATAATCAGACAGGAAGAAATCCATCATAGAAGAGGCAGAGAAACCGATCCACTGACGGTAGACTCAATAGACCAGAATGCAATTCAGCCACAAGGCATGTTGCGTTTTGAGTAAGGGGCACAACTTGCTTTCTTGCACTTACTATGCTTTATACTTTCATTGCCCTCTCCTCCTACAAGTAACACCAATGGCTGAATATAAGTCCATGTTGCTGAAAGGCATTCTGGGAAATGTAGAAAATCACCACATGAAGTAGAAGTAGACCAGGCAGGTAAATTACAACACTTCATCACAAAGTAACTCCTGGAATGCACTGAACCACACAGATTGAGGATATATAACAGTGTAGGAGTATCTGAGGGTGGAATTTTCCTTGAATCAGCCAAACACATTCCTGCTGAGATGTGCCGCCACGCTGGACTTAAAACACGAGCATTTCTTATTAAATTACCTTGATCTCAACTCGTCAGCTCGGTAGAAAGAAAACAGCTCAGTGAGAACGTGCATTTCAACAAAGGGATGAATTTGGTCGTAGCGACGGGTGGTAGGTGGCACGCAGAAACATCACATGCCCAGCTGTCCCTCGCGACTCTCCATTCCCTCACAGCTGCTTCACAGAAACAACCATCTATCAGCATCCATTTGTGAAGACGGTGTGTTTGTGTGTGAGTAGTGTGTGTGTGTGTGTGTGTGTGTGTGTGTGTGTGTGTTTGGGGGGCGGGGTCACGTGCATGGTCGGATGTGTGAAACCCTTGGTTAAATGTCTCCACAGTATGATGGTCTGTGTGCATTGTGATACTGGGTGCTGGATGTGTCTTTGATGACAAAGTGCATGTTTGTCCAGGATATGGATTTTTGTCTGGGGCAATGTCCACGTGCACGTGTGAGCATGTGTGCATGTTAGCATCCCTATTCTGTGTATGTGTGTGCTCGTGTATGCGCGTGCATCTGTGTGTGTGTGTGTGTGTGTGTGTGAAAGCGTGCCAAGTGAACAGCCAGTGTCTGTCCTTTGTGTCTGTGTGTCTCCCAGGTGACAGATCACATCTCGTCACCACGGTGACTCACACTGGCTTAGAGTGGTACAGGGGATGGGGGGGGGGGGGGTGAGAACGCGCACGCTTACACGTGCACGCTCACAAGCACACATACAAATACACCCACCTATATGCACACTTGCACATAGACATACTCGTGTAAGTATTTTGAAGTATACTTTGCGTGACCACAGACGGACACACACACACGCACACACTCACCCGCAGGCATTCACTCACACATACACAGAAAACACAAACACATGCTCTTAGGCGTGCAGACACATATGCATGCAGACACAAACGTGCACACACACATTAGCTGTTGACATTGATTGAACAGACTGGTCACCTGCCACATCATGCCAACCAGTTAGAGAGCATCCCTTGGTAAAACTGTGGCTCATTAATCCAGTACAGGTGCACACACAATTGATCTGGCAAAGGGATTAGGAGAGGGAACGGAAGACTCAAGTAAAGAAAGGTCATACGCTGTTGGGGACGAGGCTCCTATCTCCGGCGCCCCCACTTGAGCTTTTCGGGGGGTTTGAATGTTGCTCTGGTGAGGGCTGGTGGTCCTAGCCGCTGCTTAAATGGGTCGAATATCAGCCTCAAGGCCCACCAGCAGAGCCGTAAATCACAAAGTGCCTGTTTGCTCAACCAACTAAAGTAGCGTTGGTTAAATAATGCATTCGATTGTGGCATTTGTAATCATGCTAATGTATCTTCTGGACTTTCAATTATTCAGCAATAAAGGTAGAGCCTGTATCTGTAGTCATGATAGTATACATTTTGAAACCACAGCATTTACTGTGGTTTGGGTGTAGCAGCCTACATATTGGTTGAAATGTGGAAAAAAAAAACAGCAGCAAGAGTCAATGGACGGTTGCAAGAGTCATGCTGTTTATTGAAGGAGGAGTTGAGATAAATCATCTCCATTAATATTTCCAAATCTCCATTCATTCATCTCCCTTGGACCCAATTATGTGCTAGTTTAAGTCTAGACTCCCTGCTTTTTTTTTACCATGCTAATAAAGGCCTTTAAGTTAAAGGGCAAGCGTCAAATATGACACCCCTTACTGAAACAGGGTCACTATCACTGCACTCTTTGCTTTGTTATAGTGATTTATTTTAAATATTTTGGATCAAATATATAGGCTATATTTTTTCCCCCCCTTAATTTATTGTCTGAGCATTGGATACCAGTACTGACTGTACAATACGTGACACCTAAAGGTGCTGCCAGGTTGTAAAAAATGTTGTTTACATATACATCCAGTATATCTGTAAGCATCTCCTACCCATATTTTGAATGACTCACTCTTCATCAAATTGGGAAAAATGCTTGCTGCCCCCTAAACACTGAGGGGGAGAAATATATGGTTCAGCGTTTCCCTCACAAGAACAGCACAGTAATCAATTCCGTTTAGTACAAATCCAATGCACTTAAACTTCCAGCGCGAATAACCAGGGGCTGCAGAGCAGAGGTACATTTATCGATAAGGCAATTAATCCCTCCACCTCCTCCTCCTTTCTCCTCCTTCCGCCTCTTCCTCCCCCTGCTGCTGCTGTGAAATGTTCGCATCCTCCAGCTCCCCCCACCCGCAGTAAAAGACAGATAATACACGTTATTCGTTACTCATTTGAAAAGTAATGCCGTTACTTTACTTAACAACTTCCGGGCAGCAGTGATTCCTTCCACCGCTCCTTACGTTACTTTTCCGTTACACCTCCTAGTGGAATAACGTTACTTCCACAGAGAGAAAGTCATTTGTCATTTTAGCTAGCTCGGTGTGAGAAGAGGACGGATAAGTTTTGGATAATTCAACTTCTAGGGGGTCATAATAGAAGTGACTTTTTTAAAAGTGTTTTTTTGCTTGGGAAATTGTGGTAAATGTAACGTGTTTTGGTGGTAATTGTGGCAAATGTGACGCTGCTGTTGAAATTGAAATAGTAATTCGTTACGTTGTTCGTTACTGGGAAAGCTCCACGTTACCAGACAACGCTGCTGACGGCGCGGTCCATTGCCATTTTAATTTCCCGGTTGCTTTTATAGGGAGTACCAGTCTGTCTTCAGGAGGGGACGAGAGGAGAGAGACAGAGGGGCAGAGAGAGAGAGAGAGAGCTCCTTGGCCAGACCTGCGTCAGACTAGCCAGAAAGAGCCAAAATAAGGCCGGAAGTTCCAGATTTTGCCTTCAAAATAATAGCGCGAGATTTGTCACGTTTAAGGAAAACAGAGGTGAGTACTGTGAAGATTTGTTATGCTGTGAAAAAATTATTTTTTTACAACATACCCCTCGTTAAATACATTATTTATTTAACTGTAATACCTTGCATTACTTAAAAATCGTGTGCTCGTCAATAAGTGTTTTATTTTGTAAATTATAACCGGAAGTCCTGTTTTTATTTTGGTCGACTTTACACTGTTTCCAGCTCAGAGCTCGATCGGCTCGTAGAGACAGCAGGATGCAACGGAGACCTCTCCGCCAAACGGCGTCCGTTTCACTGTCTCCAGGGGCCGACTCCTGGCCACAGCAACTCTGATGGGCGTTTTTATCTTCCTCTTATCGTCCTCGACGCTTGGATATTTTTGGAAGCCACGAAATGAAGCGAATGAATGTGAGCAACAAGAAGTGTCCTGTTGTGCCTGTCGTCAGCATCACTCCTCCACAGTAGTCAAGTCCTTTCTTTGGATGCTGTTCCTCGGCGGTTTAGTTGTTTCAGTTTACAGAGGATTTCTTTAGTGTTCAGTAGTGGACTACCCAACTTTTCCCTCGCTTTGTTGTCTTTTTCAAGGTTTTCCGTCTATGAAACAAAGATTTCAGGATAGACCAACTCCGGAAAACCAGCGACTTGACCTCTTCTCCTGGCAGAATAACCACTGTTAGCGGTTATTCGCCCCCACTCTTCCTCCTGCAAGCATCTTCTCTGGGGTGGGATTGTGACCGATGCTTGCCTTGTCCGTCTATTTCAGTCTTGTATCGTCTTGCGTTGTTATCGCCTGCGTGTTTGTTTCACAGTGGCATGAAAATTCATAAACGCATCCAAGGACATGTACTCAGATTACGCATGCATCATGACGGCAGTCATGTGCGTAATATCCTATGATAAATACCCACGACACGCAGTAACAAACACGTTAAATCTCGTTAAAGTGTGTTTGGGGACGTATTTTTCCTCAGACTTGTCAGATCCATCCTAACTTGATTGTGTGTGTGTGTGTGTGTGTGTGTATGTGTGTGTATGTGTGCATGCATACATGGGCGTTAATTGGGTATGTCAAGGTATAGTTACTCGCAATTCCTTAGTTTAAGTAAGTGCACATTTGATTTTATAGTGTTTATCATTACAAGTGAGAGCAAATATCAAGCAAAATTACCATAGATTTATTTAGAAGACCTAACTTGGGGCATGCAGGACCGATGCTCTCTCAAAGCTGTTTGCATCTGTGCACGATAGTTTGGTGTCCTACGTATAGTAATGTATCAGACTGACCAAAAAATATCTTGTCAGTCGCCAGTAATTCCTTCACTTTTAAGCCTTGGTAACAGATAATATTAGACGCCAAACGGCCAAACCGTTGCCATACCTCAGGGTGTAGTGAATTGACGCCCCTGTGTGTAGAAGGAAGGGACAGGGGGAATCTGCGCGCAAACATGCACTGTTGTTCGCGAGCCTGTGTGTGCGTCTAATATACTCCATCTGTGTGTGTGTGTGTGTGTGTGTGTGTGTGTGTGTGTGTGTGTACAGCCACGCTGGAAGTCGCCCCCCATGTGGCCGTCGGGAGTGGGGAGCAGGCAGCCCTGCCCGCGGGAGTCGGCGCTGCGCAGGGCGGCTATCAGCGGCAACATCCTCGCCCTGCCGCCGCACCACGTTCCCACCGGCCGCAGCGTCCGGGTCTTCATCTGCGCCAACCCCGACGGTAAGAGTCATTGTCATAAACCAGCCCCCCAACATCCCACACGCACTCCGCAAGCCTGGATAGATCCTCAAGTTACACAAAACATAATCTTATTACTATTTAGGTTGGGTCCGACTTTCTGGTCTGACGTGTGCGAGATTGTTGCACCTCTTACGCACGTGCCGTCCCCCAGAACCGGGCCGTGCGGAGCCGCGGTAATTCCGTTATTTCAGTCAACGGCAGGCTGCCAGCTGCTATTGCTTTCACCAGTTTTTATGACACTGCAAAAAATGACCAGCTTGGCATCTCCTTAAGGGATTATACTTTGTATCCAGACTCATCAAGCTTATTTTCAGTATATTTTGAATGCAACTTTTTGATATTTGCTTGAAATGAGTCAAATAGAATTAAAGTAAGTGATTATTTCTGATGAATTCTGATATGAAATGTATTGAAATTAGCAGAATTATCTACCAATGCAATCAAATAACTGGACTAAACACACCCTGAAGTAAGTCTGGATACAATATAAAATCCCTTGACAAGGTTGCCATTTTTTTACTGTCTGTGCCACTATTCAATATTTTGGGAATTAATTAGCCTCTATTTTGTAGGGGGGAAGGTCCGTTGATGAGGTCCTGAACTCTTCCAGTGTATCGGCAGGGTATCGACTAAACTACTGAAAAATAGTTTTAATTATGACAGGGCCGTACGCCAATTTTCTCAAAACAAATCCGTGCAATGTTTACTCGAAATAACTCAACGAAAACGCCATATTGCTTTCGACACTACGGAGTGCACAGTGTGAGCTGAGGGCAAGACAGTCGGGTCGTGAGGGAAACACCCAGTTGCAGCTCTGTATTTGAATACACCCTCCGGGCAAGGGGGTAAAAATAGGCTCACTAAAACTGGAGTAAACAAGGCAAGGGAAGTAGAGTAGGGTATGAGAGAGAGCGAGAGAGAGAGAGAAGCAGGGGCGTGCAAGGATTGAAAACAGAGGTTGCTCCTGCTGTTGGATCACTGTCATTCCTGCACCCTTACTGAGCAAATCGCCAAAAAGACCAAAAAATAAATTAAAAATGAATGCATTGACCTCAGATTGCCGTTAAGGCACACGCTCCATGGTGAAGCGTCTATTGTTTTGCCACCTGTCGCTGATTCAGTCATTCGGATCATCTCGTCACAGAAAGCATTTAATGCGCCGATCGACACTCGGTTGGAAACGCGGCGAGGGGGTTATTCCAGATGCATCTTTCCACAGCGCCGGTACCAGTGGAAAGACTCGCACCTCAGTCTGAGCTGCAAAAGAGCTAATTATATGACCGCTGTTTCCACTGAAGCGAGGCGCTGGTATCCGATGCCACGTCCTAGCGATGAAGCCAGAGAGAAGGAGATGAGCTACACTCTCTCGCTTTGTTTCAAGCAGCAGTATTAGTAACACTACTGTGTCCCCTGCAGTCAGTCAAATATTAATCCGGAGTATCAGCAGAATCCAGTCACTCTCTGGTACCGTGTGGTAAACCCCACCCGCCTGGTATTCCAAGCAGGTTAAAACAAACATTGGCGAATGTCACCTGGGTCTTCCCCTCTAGTCCTGCTGCGGTGCTTGTTTCTCCGTGTTCACTAGAGGGGGCTATCCATGCATCACATTGATAGCAGCCAACCTATGATGTGGTCTGATCAGACAGGAAACTGACAATAATAATCGGAATCGATGCCGAATTTGATGATGTACACCTTGAGAGACACTCATTCTCAGTAAGGGCCTTCGGGTGTCACCCACGTTGGGATTTTGTTGTAGCAGTCGTCTAGAGATCACAGACGCAGGCCTGAGACACAGAGGTTTGAATCTGAAAATCAGGGCATGGAAAGTGAGTGACACTCCCCCCTTCCTCAACTACCCCCACCGAGGTGTCCTTGAGCAAGGCATTTCGAGGGTGTCGCGTGGTCAATCTTCCCCCCCCGGGATAAATAAAAGCTCCGTTGAACGAAAGGATGTCGTTTCACCGTTTTCCGGGAGCGGACGCCAGAAGAGGAGAGCGATCTCTTAGCTGCTCTCTCCACAGTGATAAGGACACGATCATAACAGGATAACTGTATTTTTTTATTGTGTCTGGGTGACTGGTGGCCCTCTCGGCTTTGATCTACGGGCGCCTACGGTTTTATGTGCTCCCCCGGTCACGGCGCTGGGCTGCACCGACTCCACCGACTCTTAACGCCCCTTAATCAAAAGCCGTAGACGATCGCGAAGCACTCCCGACGCTGCAATCAGCACCGCGGACCTCTGCTGCCGATTTCAACGACAGCTCAAAGTAAATCCCGATACAACGGTGGGATTTTTGAGACGCCGACGTCACGACAGAAAAGTTCACCGAGTGTGTTCAGGTATTTGAAAGCCCAAAACAACTCATTTGGAGAGGATTTACACCTTCCCTTCCCATGATGTTAATGAATCACTCGCATTTCTTGGCTCAGGTGGATGACCGTGTGTGTGTGTGTGTGTGTGTGTGTGTGTGTGTGTGTGTGTGTGTGTGTGTAGGTGTGTGTGTGGCCACAGCCGATCAATTAAAAAAAAAAACTGCTATCTCCTCCTGTCAGTTGCCAGACAGCAGCAACAAGCCAGAAAAAAAAAGCCAACTGCAATCCATCTCTGTGTCTGTGTGTGTGTGTGTATGTGTGTGTGTGTCGTGTGTGTAATTGTCCGGTGCATTAACACCCGCTTGTCTAAGCTGTCAATACGTGCGTCGATTCACGAGTGTAGATCCATATTACTGTAGCAGGACGGCTCCGTTACCTTGCCGTGGCCGCCGCTCACCTCGGGGGCTCCGGCAGCTACAGACGAGCTATTTGTATGCGAGCCATCACTTAAGCTCTTTAAGGTTTGATAAGAGCGACGAGGCCCCTGGGATGCGATGCGTAAAATCACCTCACCCCTCCGACGCACATCATCATCCGGGCCGCGGATTCGACTTCATTTCACCCCCACAGTTATCCCCACTATTTACCTTTTTCTCAGCACACACTGTTTTTTTTTCACCTCCAAATCTCTGTCCCGGCTTTCCTCGACTTGATTATCTACCTTTTGAAAATCTCTCTCACCTCGTCAATCACGTCAGATGCTTTAACGTTAAATCTATAAAGGCCTCCCAAAGTGAATTCCACATCGAAATCCCGGGGCCCCCGCTTTCTGGATTCAACCCGGTGAGCGAGAACAAGGAGGGGCGTGGCTAGGGAGGAGAGAGAGAGAGAGAGAGAGAGAGAGAGAGTGGGGGAGATAGGGAGGGTGGAGTGACCGTTGCTTAATAGATTGGGGGGGGAACGGGGGAGCGCTGGAGTTTGACTGCTCTGCGGCGTGTGAAGTTTATGGTGCGTGGTAGAGAGCTCATTTCTCCCCTCGCCCGTCCTCCTCTGCCTCCTAACCTCCCCTGGAGAGAGAGAGATAGAGTGAGAGAGAGAGAGAGGCTCACTCTTAGTACCTTGGCAGCGGCTTTTAGTGACCTCTCCCCGAGTTCTCCGGAGTGCTATCGAGCCGTTCTTACACCCACAGGACGTCGCTCTGACAAATTCGGCTGTTGCCCTTGCACACTCCTCCCCCCCCACCCCCCCGTCTCACTCTGCCGTTTGTTGAAGCGATTTGATGGAGCACACACTGTAAATGTACTCCAGAGGCGGATGACGGAGATTACGTTTTCAGTGCAATTACACAGCGATAATCCACGAGTAACCGACGTAATTGACCCCCGAAAAAGTAGCGCGGATCGGAAAAAAGGCAATTTTTTGTGTGTGTGCTCACGCCCGGCGACCCCAAGCCACCATCGTAGCCCTCTCTAGACCCGGAAAGAAGTATTATTTTTCACAGTCAGCTTTGTATAAATGTGAATATCTTCAATAAATTCTCTCGGTTTATAAACGTTACAGTGAATTCTGCGGAAAGGCCGACATCAGTAAAACCTCCTTCAGTACCGGTTGATGTCTCAGACGTCGCGTTGATCGAGAGACTTGTGTTTTTGCGCGCGTGAGCCGCCGTTGCGCTTATTTCACCAAAACCATGAATTAGGTTTTACGGGCCAGAGAAGCGGAGTCACCATTACAACCCAGCACTACTATCACCATCTGTTTTTTTCTCATGACGTGTGCAATCTGTCGGCGGTGGCATGTTGTGCCACCGCCGACAGATTGCACACGTCATGATTGCATCATGGTTGCGTCTCTCGCTCTTTTTTTTTCCCTTTTTGTCCCGATGAAACGGCGCTCCGATGACCCGCGTGTCTCTCCGCTCTCAGGAGTTGCAGGAACATCTGGACTGTACAGGGAGGGGTGAGTTAAACTGCCCCGGTTTGCCCCCGGCTGACCGAGGGTATCGAGTTACCTCTCATTGTTCTGCAGCATCGCTGTGCGGATTCAAATCCTGACACGGGCGTTTGTAGTCTTTCTTGATCTACTGTAGTTCTACTTTGTTTTGAGATTATCTTCAAGAAATGTACCAATGATGCACCACAAGTTATGAGAGGGATTCAAACCGACAACCTCGTGGTCCACTGAGACAGCGAGGCGTCCATCTTTATGCTCTTTAGCTGTTGTGTGACATCCAGAGTGTCCTTATATATATATATATGGCATTCAATTATATTGTGTTGGATGAAAAAGTACAGGAGCTAATCTCACCTTCGATGAGACACACACACACACACACACACACACACACACACACACACACACACACACTCTGTGTCGACGTGGATGATCACCGTGTCTCTTCTGCTCGCTAAGACACTTGTCTTGTTGAGCACATTCTCTCTCTCTCTCTCTCTCGCTATCTCTCTCTACCTCACTATCTCTTCTCATTATCTCCCCGTCTCTCTCTCTCTCTCGCTCTCTCTCTCTCTCTCTCTCTCGTTCTCCCAGTTGGCAAGGTGTGATGAGGGCAGGATGATTGCGTTGTCAGAGCCCCGCTGATGAGACTCAGACATTAGAGGGGGCAGTTTGCGGAACGAGCGTTATCCAGCGTAACGGCGGGTTAAACAACGTTAAATATAACTACTTTTTGTTTATCTCCCTTTTTGCGTTTGGCTTGTGAATCGGATAGGAAACAAGAAAACAATCCAGAAAAGCAGAAGGCTATCTTCCTGTCGCTCAGTTGACTGTCCGTGTATTTCCCAAAGGACGCCAGAAAGGAAGAGGAAGAGGTTTGAGAGGGATTGCGTCTGAAAGAGGAGATAGATTGGTCAGCGCTACTGAAATACACAGACGAGGACAGAGGGAGAGACAAGAGATGGCAAGCCTTTGTTTCTGGGCATGTGGCCGTGTACGCAAACAGACACAAATCACACACACACACACACACACACACATTCACACGCGCTGAAACCTCAAGCTGCCATACCTCATCATTATCCCATAAAAAAAGGGAGCAGTGACTTGCCGTTATCAGCGCAACACAAACAACACGGTCCTGTCTGTCAGGTCACGGAGAGGGGAGAGATTCGGATCGGGTTTGGTCACCGGACGGTCACCGGATGGTCACCAAGAAGAAGGAGAAAGCCTGTACGTTTATCGTACGTGTCCGTTTGTTTTCACACGCGCTATTATAGCCGTTTGCGTTTGATTTGACATTTCGCTCGGGTAGCTGTGGGTGGATTCGCTCGCGAGCCCAGAGCCTTGCTAAACATAGACGAGGGAAGGATACGTCAGACCAGATTTGCGGACTCTTTTACTCGTGCTATGACATGGTTAAAGGCTGAGGGGCTGTTTATGTGCTGACCACTCTGTGTGTGTGTGTGTGTGTGTGTGTGTGTGTGTGTGTGCGTGTGCAAGTCAGCTCTTTCGTCACACAGGCCTCTCTCTCTCTCTGTTGGGCATGTTCTGTTTTTAACCGTCCATCCACACCCTTCAGAAAGAGAGGGAGAAAAAGAAAGAGAGAGAGAGAGAGAGAGAAAGAGACTGGGCCTGTCCGAGTAGATTACCGTAACCATTTGGAAGACAGTGAAAGAGAGAGAGAGAGGGTGAGAGGATGAGAGGAGAAGGGGGGAAGGAAAGTGGGACACAACAACAACGAGCCATGGGCATTCGCTCTTGTGACACCAATCCAATATGATGACTGCCTGGGTTAACGTTGTATAATCCCCCCCCCTCAGCGTCCTCATCAACGCTAGCCTGCATCTCACCGTCGGCTCATCGCGTTTGTATCGGTGTTAATAAATAAATAAGGCTGTTTTGTGTCATCGGTGCAGACGGCATCGAAATTTAAACGGAAAGGTAATCTTGAGGTTAAAGTCATTGAAGGTGCTCTCTCTCTCTCTTCTCGTTTTCCTTTCCAGACACGGAGGCGGAGAGGAACGCCCTGAAAGAGCACGTCTACCCCAAACTACGGGACTTCTGCCGGGAGAACTACGGGATTGAGTTCCAGGTATCGTCGTTTTTTTAAAATCTTTTTCACCTTCCTGCTAATTTCAAAACCCCCAGAGACCCGTGACTTTCGAGAACGGTAGTTTTTTTGCCTTGAAGGGCCCCAAGGGTGAGTTTGCGGGGAGAGGAGAGGCGCCTCCCCCAATCCTACCAGAAGGCCGGTAGAGATAAGGCTTGCATCTCTGTGAGTGCCGGCACATATCTAGCACGATGCGAAGCAGTTTTTTTTCCCCCTTTGTTGTTGTCAGAGAATTACTCCATCCTCCCCGCGGTGTCCGCTGATCAAGGCTCGTTTTGCATTGCAAATGGCCGTGGCTGTACACAGAGAGATGGCTATCGGAGGTTTGTTTGCTTATCAAATCCGGGAGAGCCCTGGAGTCGAGGGGAGATTTCCACCGGAGATCGTTCTTGAAAGGCTTTGAGGAGCTTTGATTTTTGACGAGGGGGTGGGGGGGGTGCTCGTGACCCCGTGAATTGTTGAGTCTGCAGCCGGCGGGCGGTGGCAGAAGTTAATTCGCATTTTTACGCTAAGAACGCTACGATCGCGAAAACATCTCAAAGCACGAGCGTAGCAAACGTATTATAACAACGCTTAATACGATAGCGATGAGAACGATTGACTTCTGCGACCGAGGATTAGCCGGTCACTCAGCTCATCGTCTAAAGCTACAAGAAACCAGAATAGCTGTTGCATTTTTTTCTCGTGAGTCGCAACAAAGAGAGTAGCGGTTTCGCAAAAAGCATTCGTCGTCCGATTTATACTTCCGGAGAGCCTGAAAGGTGCACGGCCAGTTTAGAAGATGTAATCTACCAGACACCGTTGATCCCTCGGTGCGAGCCTCTTGCCACTTGTGAACCTTCACGCCCGCAGAGCGAAGACACCTCTCATCTCACAGCGATCATCTCCCTCTTCGCCTTTACACTCCCAGTCATTCAGCCGATGCTATTACGGCGCGATAAACCCCCCCCCCCCCCCCCCGTCGATATTACACGCCGTCACCCGTGAGAGACGTACGGGGTCAGCGCTCGCGTGTCGGAGAGCCCCGGGGCAGGAAACAGGTTTGGCTCCGGTCCGGTGATTCAGCATCGCCGTGACGGTGCGCGTGTGCCGAAGTGATTATGCAGAAGGCCTGTGAGTTAATACCATGACTCACTTACTCGGCTCTCCCTCCACCACCCCCACCTCCCTCCCACCCCGCCATGTGAAAATTGTCACCTTAGCTAAAACCGAAAGCTTACCGGAGCTCGATAACGCTTCGCACGAGCGCCGGCGAGTTTGTGAGGCGCTTTGTGTACGAGACGCGACGTGATGTCAGCAGTAACCCTACGTCAGCTGTCTTATACGGGCGGGTAGTCCACTGCAGACACTGTATCTAGTCACGTTTATTCGTTGCTCACACACACACGCACACACACAACGCACACACTGACACACATTTGCCAAGCTGCTGAGTCCCAATCCTCCCCAGGTCCGTCATCACTTGACTCGCTTCCCGTGCAGGATGCTCCCTTAAGAGGATGGAGATGGATCGCAGGGGATAGAGGGAGGAAGAGGGCGCAGATATCCTCCAGCCCAGGGGTCGAGGGGTCGAGGGGTCGGGGGGTCGCGTCCTCATTCAGTCAATGCACAGCAGCAGCCAGGGAATCAGGCTCGGTGATCCCTCTCTCTCTCTCTCTCTCTCTCACAAAACACACACACATTAAAGACTTGAGTGGATGAGAACGGGGAGGAGAGCGCTGATGCCACTCTACAGGGTTTAGACAAGGTTTTGAACACTTCGGTGGAAGCACAATATACCGTCACGGACCATTTGGCGTTATCGGTTAGGCATTGATCAGTGGATTTCACGCTCGCGGGTCGGGTCGTTGCCCTCTCAAATATATAGATCCGCCGCTCGGTCGGATTTGTGTTGCGGTATACCTCGCTGTAACGTCAACCCCTTCATCCAATATCACCCGCAAATCCCAATTTCCCGCTATCTTAACCTCGTTCGGGCTTCCGGTGAGAAATATCCTCCTGCAAGATCCTGTTACGCCGGGTTGTCGTTGGTGGCTCAGTTGGCTCAGTTACCATGTAACCGCGATGCTCGTCGCGTGTCATCCCCCGATATTTCCTTTCCCCTCTCTACTCGCAACTATCAGACCAAAAAGTACCTTGTTATGCTTGCGTACTCACACATGCGAGAGTTTCACCGGATCTACTGGAAACAATTCTTTTGATAAAGCTGTTCGGGCTTTCTACGGCTGCCAAACTCACTGGCCGTCTCAGCAGGCGTGCACACACACACACACACACACACACACGGGCACACACTCTCCGCACAATGCAATTACAACAACACTTTCCCCGGCCACAGCTGTGAGGTTCTGTTTAACGGCTGTCAAGTCGAAACGACACCCACAACTCAACAATACGGACGGCGAGACGAGAGACGAGATGAGGGGTGAGACGACGCTTCACAAAAGAGGAAAGGACAAAAAGTTTTTCGCGTTCGGTCTATTATGCAGGCACTTTTAAAGAAGGGGAAGTAAGCCTGTCATTGTTGCTTTGTCACAAAAAGAAAAAAATAGCTCTCCCACACAAGGAGAACTTCAGGAAACTTCAGTGCTAAGAGAGTTCATAATCATTTATTTTTTTCTTGCTAAGCCTCTTGCTGGGTTTTTTTATGTTCAATTCTATGGTTGATTTTTTTTTTTTTTTTTTTTCTAAAGAAAGGCACACGTCTAAAGCAGGTTTTTCTCTTGCACTATGCATTTGATCTTGTTGAAATCAGTCTTCACAAGTCTTTGAAAAGCTTAACAAACGATGTGGAAATCAGAGAGACAAGAGAAGAGAAGAGGTTGATGTTCCACCTGGGCATTTTGAGGGCTCCATATACATATATATATATGATATTTCTGATGTGAAGAGGAGAAACAACATAATGGATGAAGGCTGGCGTGAACCCTATTCATTGCATTTGTCTTCTCTTCCATCTCTGCTTACCTGGCTGTCATTCTCTCGTCTTTTTTTCCTCGCAGTTTTTTGTCTCTCTGTCTGTTTCTTTCATTCCTTGGCAGCAGGCCAGCGTCTCCATTCGCTGTCCTGTCCTCGTACGCGGCGGGCTAGACAGTTTTCTGACTCGGGTCTCTTCAGAGTGGAGCGGGGAGAAGCACCTCAGTATGCCAACTGGCTCAGCAAGAATACTATAGACACTCGGCGAAGATGATCGAAATCAAACGTGAAAATAAATGTTAGTCTTCAGTTTAAGGTTCAGGGGCTGAAGGGCTGAAGTCTCGTTACCCCAAAGAGGTTATGTTATTCTGTCTGTCTGTCTGCATGATGTCTCAAAAACTCATAAACAGATTTCCATGACATTTGGTGGACAGATAGGCCTTGGTCCAAGGAACAATTGATTCGATTTTGGTGGTGATCCGGATCTGGGATTTCCGCCATTAGACGATTAGTTTTTTTTTAGACAGATCTATGAAACTAAAAGCGATAGAGGCTTGAGGGAATGTTTGCAGTCACGACATAATTTAGTACAAAGTATAAGTAATAGGAATGATGTGTTTGGGTGTAACAGCAGAATTGCTCAGCGTTACATATAACAACGCTAGTAGGTGATTGTCTGATGAAGGGCAATGTTTCCCAAAAGCTGAACTGCAGCCAGCTTCTACACACAGAAAGAGGACAGAAAAGCGTCCATTGTCAGCTTCGACCCATATTTCTCTGGCTGTAGAAATGAATGGACTTCCAGCAACTGGTTTCCTGAACGCCTGGCAGTGTGTGCACAGGTTATCAGGTTTTCTCATGCAGGCTAGAAATGCAGAAAGCCTGCGTACCCCAGCATAGATGATGATGTTTTTTCTCTAATTCCTTACAACAGCCTTATTAACCCAAAATCAACATAACAGTTAGATTTCTGGTCATTTTCTCTTAATTGGGTGCAAAAATCGCATTATTGTTTTAGTAAGGGTACAGAGACGTCTTGGCACCTTGACCCGATCTATACTTGCCTACTGAGGCTGCACTGCATTGGCCCCAATGGAAAAGCATCGACATGAATCTTATTGACAGCTGAGAATATAATTGACAGCTGGCCTGACTGGACAATTTAATTTAAAAGTGCAATTTCTAAGCAAGCAAGATTAAGTACGGAAACAGAAGGAATCAGATGAATCTTCCACGGCTTGAATTGAACTTTTCATCCCTGTTATTCTGGTTGAGGTTGAGGATTTGCTCTCTGAGCCTGCTGGTAGATTTGCTATCTCCCTGAGCCTTTTAACCACCGACCTACTCCCCTGTCAGCAACTGTCTCATTATGGCAGCCCCGTAGCCATGTCCTCTCATGACCTCATGTCTCTCCCTGGCTCTTAACCTATGCCTTGCCGTGGGTGAGCTGCAACATCTCAAAGGTCTCTGCCATAATTGCCCCAAAGTGTCAGAGCTTGGCAGATTCTCTCTAAAGCTGTACATGGGAGAATATTTACCCCGGCGTTGATAATTCACAACCTGAATCAATTGTAGTGGATTTTTCATGCATTTCGAAATATGACCTCTTGATGGTTGTCGCAGGTAATACTTTGCTTTTGGCCAGTATAGAAATAAGAAAGATGAAAGAGAGAGTGAAGAGATCATGTTCAGGTGTAAATCTCCCTCAGTGTGACCCATCTGCATAGCAACTTGATTTGTGTTGTTTATATTTTCGCACCACAGCAGAAATTCATATTGGGGCCAAACACATTATGAGCAGTATGAAGGCTTTACTCATCAAACATCCTGAGTGATTCTCTACGTGTTCTTAATAAAATTGCCCGGCAGTAGGAAGCTTAAGATATATTTCTGTTGGTGCCGTATCTATTTTTACTGTTGTTTTGCCTGAGAGTCATTCTGTTGGTCCCCCCCCCCCCCCCCCCCCCCCGCCTGATTTCATGCCCTTTCTTCTTGGGCATCTTGGGCATAATCCCAAAGTCTAATAGTCTAACATTCAATAAATAAAAAAGGCTCCTCCTGCACTTGACCTGCCACGGGGCAAACGCCCTCCAAGGGCATTAGAAAGCCGCTTAGCAGAAAGCTGCTTCGGCTCTTACGTAAGCGAGAGCACCCCCACTTCCATAGTTTAGGGGGGAAAGAGTGGGAGAGAGAAGAGAGTTAAAGGCACCCGGAAGAGAGGAGGAGTAAAGATGAAGGACGGGGTGTAAAAGAAAAATGAGAGAGAGAGAGAAAGAGAGGGTGAAAAGGAACAAGGAATCTGAAGGAAGTGTAGCCAAATCCAGTCCCAGAGGGGTCCTCTCTCTCTCTCTCTCTCTCTCTCTCTCTCTCTCTCTCTCTGTCTTGCTGTGCCTCTTTCCCTCCTTAACTAATCCCCCCCTCTTTCCAAACACTTCTCCTCTGAACTCCTGGCAATAATATCACTCCTGCTCCCCTCTCTCGTCTCATCTCTCCTACCCCCTCCGTCTGTCTGCCCTTGCCCATTTTCAGCGAGCATTTCTGCTTTCCCTCTCCCTATACATCTTGATTGTTTCTGTCCTTCCCCTTTTCTCCCTCATCCATCTCCCCCATCCCTCACCGCCTGCTCCTTTGCTCCGGGGAAGGAGGGGTTGGCAAGGGGGGGGGGGGCAAATTAAATGAGTATGCCCCCTCCCCCTCCAACACACACACACACATACACAGTGCATGGATATGAGTAATGTCTTCATTTAGCTTTTAATTACCATGCATCCTCCCGATCCCCCCCACCTGCAGACACCCGGTGGAAACCGATGATGATGATGAGGGGTGCTCATCTCATCTTCCTAACCCCCCCCCCCCCCCAGTCCTTGTCAACACAGGGCCGATTTGAGTTTCCCACGCATGAGTGTTGGAAGTCGATTAGTGACACTAATGCACAGTGACTGATGTACCAAGCGATGAGTTTGCCATGATTGGCCAACATGAGGAATGCTTATTAAGGTGCGCGTGACTGAGTGGGAGAGGTTTCTGAGGTAGCAGCAATTGGCGGTCGAGGAGAAAGGAGTGAAAAATGATTCATCGATGGGACCTGAAACATTATATTTCCTGTGCTACATCCACACCCGTGTCATCTAGGTGTCTTTTGGTGGCGAGGCGGTATGGGAGAAACCGGCAGCTAGTCAATTTGCTGTCTCCTTCCTCTGCCGTACAGCTTCCACAACAATCAAGCCAAAGGTCTAGCCAATCACGAGACGGGCAAATAGCTCCTCTGCCTGTCACGGTGAAGCCCCGCCCTCTCGGTTTTCAGCGTCTGCCGGTCTGTTCTCTGCTGCTCTGCGGACGTGTCAGTCATTCTGGCGAGGCTGAACTCGTCTGAGCTAGCTACTATGGCGAGTGGCGAAGCGTGACGCAAAAAAAAAAAAAAGATAGCGGCCCTCGCTGCCAAATCACCCCGGCTCCTCCTTTTACTCCTCGCTCACCGCCAGCGGGGGAGAATATAGACAGCAATTCCAGCTAACCGCCAGCTGCAGCTAGTAGGGGGACGTGAGTCTAAACAGAATAGATTCGCAGTGGATGAATGAGACTTGCAACTTGAGAGACCCGGACAGGTGCAGGAGGCTGTCCTCTTAGAAGAGCCAGAGCTAGCAGCAGCGTTTTTATGACCACACACACACACACACACACACACACACACACACACACACATTTACACAAGCGTTACTCACAGCCTTTCCTCTCCCCTCCTCTCCCGCAGTGGGAGATTCCCCCTGCGGTATGTTTACTGCTGGAATTATCTGAACCGCCAACACTGATTTTGACAAATGGGTTTGAGGGAAACCCCCCTCTGTGGTGTGTGTGTGTGTGTGTGGTTGTGTGTGTGTGTGTGTTCTGTCACTCATGCCCACTGTTACATAACACCTTGACTTTCACCCAGATGACACAGCGTGTGTATGTGTGTGTGTGTGTGTGTGTTTATGTAAGTGAATGTTGAAGACGGTGCTGACATCAGATTAATTCTTCTTCTGTTTTTGAAATATCTCTGATCAATTTGAGTTTGAGTCCTTCCACTGCTGTTCAGTTAAACTCTTTTCTTCATGAAATCTAGAAACGTCGTGTCTTTGGTCTCAGTCCCAAGTTTCACTGCATCTCATGAAAGTGTTTGCACGTAAACTGATCACCAGCTGAAATGGTGTGTTTAGTTGTTCTGCTAGGGAAAGCATGCTTAACTGAGGCTGTTTTGCAGGAGCTTTATACCCCCCGTTATAAAACAGCAAGGGAATAGAAAATCTATCATTTTGTCGTTTTCATGTTTGAAGAAACTGATTGCTTTGTTGTAATGTCGATACCTATCGTACCGTCAGACGTCTTATTGATGAGAAATGAGTACAGTTCGCAGAAGCCGTCATGAACTCTTCCAGTATGAGCTGAGATATTGTACTGATGATGATGAGCTATTCTATTCTATTCTATTCTAGTCTATTCTAATCTATCCTAGCATCATGTTGCAGTGAAAACAAACCTGTCTTCCTATTTCAAACTATAATTCACTGTTGATTCTAAGAGTTACTTCCTGTATAAACGTCATTTGTGGAGCTGTCTTCCAAATAGAATTGAAAAGTGCTTTGCTCATCTGTCCTGTGTGTGCGTGTGTGTGTGTGCGTGTGCGTGTGCGTGTGCGTGTGCGTGTGTGTGTGTGTGTGTGTGTGTGTGCGTGCGTGCCCAGGTGGTGGACCTGTACTGGGGTATAGACCCAGAGGAGTGGGACAGTCCGGAGCTGCAGCGCCTCAGGATGAAGCTCCTGGAGGAATGTCTGAAGACCTCTGCTGGACCGTGTTTTGTTGTGAGTATTACAGCTACAGATGTCGTCGTCAAGATCAAATGTTATGTTTTATGCATCTACAGAAGCTGAATGAGTCGGTTCAAATCTGTCAAATCAGTGTCCACTTTAGTTCTGCCCACTCTTCTTCTCTAACTCTATCTCCCTCTCTCTCCATGTTGCTCTGCTGTGACGTTTAAGGCTAAATTGTGCCCAGAATATATAGAGTTCCACTTCCTTATCTGGTTTTGAAGATCCAGTATCAGTGTGAGTGATTTGTCTTCCGGACCTTTTATAAACCTCCCATCTTCAGAAATTACACTGATACAACAAGGGGAACTGTAGCCTTTGAAGTCCCTTCATAAGCGTTTAGCTTTCATGTCATGCTTGACATGTCATGGTGTGCCTGTGTGTGTGTGCACGTTTTTGTGTGTGTGTGTGTGTGTGTGTGTGTGCGTGTGTGTGTGTGTGTGTGCACGCATTTGTGTGTGTGTTTGAAGCATGTGTGTATGTATGTGTGTGTTTACATGCCTGTCCATTCCTGTTTGACAGTGGTCCAGCACACCACTAAGAGTCCTCTTCATAAGCCCTCAGCATTAACTGCATGTGTCATTGTGTGTGTGTGTGCGTGTGCGTGTGCGTGTGTGTGTGCGTGTGTGCGTGTGCGTGTGCGTGTGCACGTGCATTAACTGAACCAGCGCGAGCATATTGTGCACGATTGGAAAATCTTTGAAAAGCTAAAAATCACACTTGTACGAATGAGTTATGTGAAAACCTCGGCGAGGAGGGAGAGGGACAGCATGCGTCATCATGGCCGACAGCTGAGTGATCTGTTTTAGATCACTTCAGGCCACAGAGAAACGGGGGAGAGCGCGGGGGGAGAGAGAGAGAGGAAGAGCGAGGGAAGACGACAGGAGTTGGAGAGATAAAGGAGAGGGAGGGAGAAATGAACGGTGAATTATTCAAATGGAACAGAGCTGTTTCTAGAGGTTGTAATTGAGGTGAGAGATCACAGGGAGAGGTGATGCATTATGGGTAGGAAAAGTGAGGGGAGTGTAATCTCCCTCCCTAGATCTAGGTTGGTTTTTTTGCTCTGTCCTCCTTCACCCTGCATGCGTTGCTTTCTTTCCGGCTCTCTCATTCAGAAACACAGTGCTTGTCACACACACACTCTCTCTCTCTCTCTCACACACACACACACACACACACATACACTGCAAAAAAAAACTAATCTCGCATTGAGACTTAAAATACTACATTTCTTCAAACAAGTCAAAATAATGGAATGAGATAAATCACGTGACATCATCTTGATACGGGTGCAGCGTTCGGCCCTTTTTCAAGTTAGTGGCGTTTGGTGAAACTGCTTCAGAAACGAGGGATTTATCTTCCCGCCCATTGGCAGATTCTTGCAGCGGCTTCAAGGAAAATAGATTTTCAGACTCAATAAGTTATTAAATAACATGTGTCCCCCTCCTCTACTCCCCTCGTGTCTCTGCACTGCGTCTTTTCTCTTTTCACTGTATTTACGTATATCGTCTCGGTATCGGTATCGGTTGCTGTTAAAGTTGAAGCTTTTTCTCGGGACAAGAGCGCCAAATGTTTCAAATGCAAATAAGCTCAATCAGGTCAAACTGGACCGATCTGATCTGAGTACAGCAGTAAGTTTGCGGGTTGGTGCAGAGACTTGTACACGCCGCACTGATTTCATTCATTCCCGTCCCGGCCTCGCTGCCCTCCGTCCCCGCTGCAATTTCACCATCTTAACCCCCGAGCGACCCCGGCCAAGTACCACAGTGCCTGAAAGTAGGCACACACACACACACACACACACACACACACACACACACCTCTTTGTTCTTTCTCCCTCTGATCTGTCTCTCTCTCTCTCTCTCTCTTTTCTTTTTCATTCGTTTTCTCTGTCGTGGATTGAGAAGCAGCGGGGCGATTCTCTCACTCCGGGTGATATAGACTTTTTAGACCCGTCCACCTTTTACACACACACACACACGACACACACACACACACACACCCACATCACACATCCTCCCCATCTGGCTGGCTAAATCTTTAATGGCGTATTCTAGCTGGGTCTGGTCTCCGCGGTGCTGAGGGCCCCCCTATTAACCGCCCGGCCCCACTCAGACGCCTCAAAGCCGGGCTGACAGCTGCCACTTGTGTCCCCCCGTCGCCCCACGAGCCAGTCGGCCTCGTTTCCCGGGGAAGCTGGGGAGCTGCGGGGGGGGGGGGGGGGGGGGGGTCTTTGATCGGCTTGGATCGTCGTTCTTGACAGTTCTGGGTTGTCCGGGACATCTCCCCCCAGAACCCGTCTGGCCGTCCCAGATATGATATGGGGACGGGGGGAACAGAGGTCTTCGGGGTGTTGCTGGTTTTTGCGTACCATGTACAGTACCAGTCAAAAGTTTGGACACACTTACTCATAGAAAGGGTTTTTCTTTATTTTTACAATTTTCCACTATTTTAGAATAATAGTAAAGTCATCAAAACTGTGAAATAACACAAAAGGAATTATGCAGTGACCAAAAAAAATAAAAACGATCTTATATTTTAGATTCTTCAAAGTAGAAACCCTTTGGCATTAACAAGCAAAGAAATGTAAAGGCCACAATCACTATGTGAGTGTTTAAAATGATGATTTAATCATTGTGGTTCAACATTCTCCACCTCTAAAGTCTAAATGAAAACTACTTGTTGGGGGTGCATTTCAATTTAATTAAAATGTAAGTTTTGAAAATAAATTCATACACAGGCATCAACTTCTCTATTTATCTAAGAAAATTTCAAGCATTTAAGCATCAAGCCTTTAGATCAAAATGTCTTTAAGATCATGAGAAACAAAAACAGGTGTGTCCAAACTTTTGACTGGTACTGTATGTTGGAGTGTGTGTGTGTGTGTGTGTGTGTGTGTGTGTGTATATTTGGTCTCTCCCGTGTTTTCATTGCGATGTGTGCAGGCTTGCATCACGCGTGATCTATCTCTCTCTTGCACACGCTCGTCGACACGCCAACCCCACGCTCTCCCCACCCTCAGGGACACCGAGATGCCCACCCCACCACCACCTCCAGTGCCATTCCACCCCCCCACCCCCACCCCCCTTCCATCCCTCGCAAAAGCCACATGGCAGTAGGAGGGGACTTCAAAGAGAAGCTGCCCTGGGGGGCTGGCAGCTCGCGAAACAACTGTCACAGAGCCCAGGGGCCAACGCACGGCTCAGAGGAGCTGGATGGGATGAAGAGGGCGAAACATCTCTGAAAAGCCCACATGGCACCTGCGTGAATGAGTGATGTGAAAACGTCTGCATTATCTATCTTGGGTCGCAGAGGGAAAGAGAAAGGGAGATGAAAGGAGAAGGGGAGATGAAGGGGGGATGGGAGCTCTAGAGGAGAAGAGGTTCCCTAGAAACTCTCAAGAGAGGGAAGAGAGGAACGGGGTTGAGTAGATTCGGTGTGTTTCACGGCCGCTGTAGAGGATCTGTGTGGATCCATGCAATTCACCGCCACAGGATCATTCAATGCCGCTTTTCACCTCTAACCACCTCTTGCAGACTCGCCACTTCGAATCATCACAGAGTCAGTTCTATTGCTGAATTTGCGCATCTTCTATGTTTTCTTGAACTCTTATTTTGACAGGTAAATGCACACGTTTGTTGCTAGCATCCATCTGACTATTCATCCTGAATCGGTCACAGGAGGGAGGGATCCAGAAACCTTTGACACGGCCTCCTCGGTGAAATCGCAAAACATGAAAACACAGCGGCTACAGCCTGACTCTGCCATCTGAATGTTTCTACTATTATTTCCACTCAGTGGGCACACATGACCTTCAGGCTGATTCAGGTGTAGACGCACTCAACGGTTATTTAAAACAGCTTTTCATTTGATGTCACGGGAAGTGTCACTGAAAGGGCAACGGCTGTGTACAAGACAGGTGGCAGTGCAGGGTTGCTAAACACACACACACACACACACACACACACACCTGAGTGAAGGGGGCTTTTCTCTAACCTGTCGGTGTAATAAAGCTGGTTTCCATGGCGATTGCAGGGGTTGGCATGGTGATGGGGGTCATTGACCTGGAGATTAAGCATGACAATGAGCCATGACTGTTTTTTTTTGGGGTTTTTTTCCTCCTCTCCTCTCGAATTCCCTCATGTAGAACCACTAAGCTTGATAAAACGCCTCAAGGACGCGTATCGGTACACAGAACGCAGACGCACATCCAGTTTTGCCGCTTTTTTTTCTTCTATTTTCCCGGAAAAAAAGCAGCGGCGGGGTTTACTGGGTGTAAGAGGATAGTTTGGGATACTGTGGCGTTGGGTTGCTTTCTGCTTCTTTCTCTCGCTCCCCGCATTCATTCAACGTGACGTAACCACTACGGGTTTGCCTCATCCTCAATGGGAGTTGTAACGCAGACAGAAAAAAACGTGCTTCGAATCCAAGCGAGGAGGAAAACCCGCCCATAGCACCCAGGACAAAAAAGTGATCAATATTAGAAGGAATATCCCGGATCTGCTGTTGCTGTGAAACATTTCATTCGGACTGGTCTGGGGGTTTTGCGTGCGCGTCACCGCCGATTAGGCCGCTTCTTCTTCGATCCGATCATCCGATTCCCTTCTTAGATTCATTTCCCACTTGCAGCGCCGCAAAAAATATCTAAACGGCTGACTGCGTGTGTTTCATTGATTGATTGACCGGGGCGAGAGTGATTGATTTGTTGATTCATGGCTGTGTACAATATCTCAGCCGCCTCACCCGACTCCTTTTGCCCCGGCTCATCAGATAAAGTGCACTTAGCCGGAGTATAAAAAATCCCTTCCAAGGATGAAAACCAGGGAGGGGGTGGGGGGGAGGGGGGGGGGGAGAGGAGTGTGGCTGAAGCTAGAATTGCATTTGGCCCCTATTGGCTCTGCTATTGTCACTTTAGCCTTCTGCGGGTTTTTGCACCTGCGGCCGCTCAGTGCAATAAGAAGCAATGCAACCGATGCTGAAAATACATGCACACACACATACATACATATGCAAACACATAGAATCACACACACACACACACACACACACACACATCAGAGTCAAGTTTCTGTCAGCTGTGGAAATATCTGCACCTTTGTTTTTTTTTTACAGTTTTGCTAGAGTGAGCAGCTGACAGAAGTGTAGCACGAACACCTGAATTTGTCTACACTTCAGTCTGTGCATTTCGATAGGAAGCATCAGCCAGTCTTATCCTCATCTCTTATCTACACACACACACACACACACACACACACACACACACACACACTCTTTCACATACTCACACGCACTCCTCAGCCAGTCACCCAGTCCATCCGTGCTGCTATATCACCGCAAGGCAAGCTGACAGAGACTTTGTCAGCAACTCAGAGAGTGACTGCTCTGCTCTCTCTCTCTCTCTCTCTCTCTCTCTCTCTCTCTCTCTCTCTCTCTCTCTCTCTCTCTCTCTCCCTCATCTTAGTTCAGGCTTCTCTCCCCAATGCCTCTATCCCCTACTGACACATCACTGCATCACTGCCCCGAGCTCAGCCTCACTCCAAACAGGCAAGATGGCCCACTGGTTAGAGAAGGTTCAACTTGCCCCGAAACATTCCAGTGTAGCTTAAATGCTCTAATAGATCATTGCACTCACACTGTGGGGGGTTCGGTGTTCAGTTCCCACCACACCCAACAATAAAAATAGTGATCAAAAAAATTATAAATTATAACAATGAGATCTTTTGTGTTGGTTGATGATGATCACGTTGAGAAAAGCAATTGAATGTGATCTGTTAAGGCAATTAAGGAAATATGTCTCTTAAAGCACCTTAATTGAATCTAGCTCATGACCTTTTTTTGTCATGGCCTGTCACCATTAAGGATAGTTGGCAGACTGCCCCCCCCCCCCCCCCCATTGTATAGTTCACTCTTTACTTTTCCAGGAAGAGAGGAGATAGAGTTACAAATACAGGGGAACAGCACTATAGAGCCTAAATGGGAATAACCTACTTCCACCCCTACCCTGTTCCTCCACTTGCACATGGGCTGGGCTCTTCTTCTGCACCGAGCGCCGTTTTCTTATTAGGCTACTCGCTGCACAGGAATGTTTTCATCCTTGTGGTTCGGCGCTGTTGTTTTGACCCTCGTACTCCCGTGTATTGGTTGCAGTCTCGTTTCAGCGACTGTTGCTAAATGCGACGCAGTTTCATTCCAAAGTGAGATACCCGACCAAAACAAACTACTCTTTAAATGTAAATGTGGTGAATCTGCTGGAGAGTATGCCGTCCTACAGACCACGCCACATGCTCTCATCTGATTTCTGCTTGTTCACTGCATCTGTCCCTACTGTGAATGCCAGGGGAACAAGGAGTCCAACATGGAATGGCTTTGAAGCGTCATTGCCGTTAGCGAAACCAACGTGGCTTTCCTGCTCAATGGAGCTCACAGTCATTTGGCTTGTCCCTCAACTGCTCTCCCGGTTTTTTTGCCCCCGGGTGGTGGGGGGGGGGGGTGGGCAGCAGCTACAATGCAACGGCGTACAGATCTGCCGGCTGGATATATGGGCGAAGCTTTGCAGCGATGTCTTTTGCTTCCGTTGTGCTCCTACGTGCCTGATTGTGCACATCAAGGGCCGCGGCGGTAATTGCCCCTGATGATTTCTGATGGTATTGAATCGGCTGGCGCTGAAATGCATACGCCGCACGCCGGCGGGGCCTCAGGAGGAAGAGCGGGGGACGACTCGCCGGAGCTTAGACATGCCGTGTGGAGTGGGAGATAATGGCGGGATGAAAAGGCCACGATTTAATTTGATGAAGCCTAATTATCGAGTCTTCTCGTTTCTGACTAAAAAACGATTGCAGGGATACGATTGGTTTTGGTGCATCTGATGATGATTACAGTGAGGATAATGATGATGATTGCAGTGACGATGGTGACGATGATTATGACCATCACCTCCTAGTGGTGGAGGATGACTATGGTGATGAAGGTAGTGGCGGTGATGATGCTAATGCAGGCTCAACTTGAATTTCCCTGTCTCGTACAGTACTGTCACGAACCCACATACCCCCTGTTTAATGAATTCCTTTCATTGAAAACAATCCCATCTATTCTATACATTTTGAAAAGCTGCCCACACTCTCAATTATCCGCCGTGCTGTTCATTACTTAACACTTGGAAATGTTCCCATGTCTATGTACTTGACCTAACAGTGTGCCATTCAATCATTCGCGGTGGTTGCAGCAGAAAAGAAAACTGTTTTTCCCTGACTAAAGAAAATGAATTAAAAAGAAAATCTCCCTTTTGTGTGTGTGCGTGTGTGTGTGTGTGTGTGTGTGTGTGTGTGCGTGCATGTGTGTATGTGTGTGTGTGTGTATGTGTGAGAAACACTGTCCTCGAGACAGACGGATGAACGCCTGTCCTTGACCTCAATGCCTCTGAGCAATCGACGGTCTGTTTTAGACTTTGGAAACGGTAGTCAACCAGTACAGGTTCACTACACTTCATGGTCACAGGGGGCGCTAAAACCACCCTGGAAATATCTGTACCTTTTTTTTTACAGTTTTTTACAGTTTTGGTAGATAGAGCAGCTGACAGAAGTGACAGTAGGTCACACAGGAGGGTGTAACTGTGTGTTGTATGTGTCTGTTTGTGTACGTAAACCTTTGTCTACACCTCAGTCTGTGCATTTCGATAGGAAACATCAGCCAGTCTTATCCGAATCTCTTATCTCCACACACACTCGCACACACTCACACACTCACACACACACTCAGCCAGTCACCCAGTATAGTCACCCATCCGTCCTGCTATATCACCGCAAGGCAAGCTGACAGAGACTTTGCCAGCAACTCAGAGAGTGACTGCTCTGCTCTCGCTCTCTCTCTCTCTCTCTCTCTCTCTCTCTCTCTCTCTCTCTCTTTTTTTTTTAATTGATATTTTTGGCTGACAGTTAAGTACATTTACAAATTACTCATGCACCACTTGACATTAGTTTCAAAGTATATCTGTCCTTTTTTGGGGGGGGTTTCAAATACAAGTGCACAAAAACATAAGCAACATACACACACACAATCTAGTAGAACAGAGCAGATTTGGTGAACATGGTCGAACTGCTTTACCCAGTCACCTAGATAATACAAACAGTAAAAAAAAACATATATATAAAATTAAAATAATAAAGAAAACAATAAAAGTAAAAAAAATATAAATATAAGTAGATACAATACAAAAAGACAAGACAATTACCCTATGTGCCCATACTAATACAGTCAGTATTAGATCCTTCGATCTCAGTGAGGAATAAGCCCTCAGTAAATATGTCCTCTCTACCTGCCACTCTATATGTGACCCGTTCATATGTTGCCATTTTACACATCATTTCCATCCATTCTTTGTAAGTAGAAGGACCAGACGACTTCCTGTGTCTCAGAGTAATTCTACAACCAGTTGTCGTAGCCAATTGCAGCCATAACCTCACTGTGATGTCCTCCGGCAGCGCTGGGGGTTTTAATCAGCGGTGTCCTCAACACCTTATTCAAGAAAACAATAATCTCACCCCACATGCATTCTGCTTTCTCACAGTAATATAACAAGTGCACTAAGGTCTTTACCACATCTCCAGCAGGCATCATTGTCCCTTAGTTTCAATTTAACCCGCTTACATCCAGTAGCTTCTATTGATGATTCATTTCACGTGAGAATTTGTGCCAAGATGCAACAAGTTTATTACAGCTATCTACCCAAACCTCCTCCCTCCAACATCCTTTTCCCAACACATTTTCAGGCCTTCTAATCGCGGTGTGTGTGCATCTCTAATATGCTCATAAAATATTGAGGCAGTCCCCTTGCCATGTGGTGTGGAATGACTCCTGAATCCCAGTTTGATGGTTTAGTTTAGTTTTGACATTGGCCGATATACAGTCGATACACAGGCCGATATTTCTGGAGATGTATTCCTGACCTGACCCATTTTCCCCACATGAAGGTCTTCTTGCCTATCAGAAGCTTCTGGCCTCTACGGAGGAAGGATATGTGAACTCTTCTTCGATCCTTACCCAAGCGGGGGCCAGGTCTTGTGGGATGTTCATTTTAGAGAGTTGGGAATGGTACCAGTCAATCCTTTTCTTTAGCCGCGTGTAGTTTAGTACGCTTAAATAGGCTTTTTACCCACCCAGATCAAATTTTCAATTACCGTGTTGTACTGTTTTAACAATAAAACAGGAAATAATAAGGGTAGCATGTATGTAATATAATGTATCTTAGGTTAAGTTCTGTAACATAGATATAATAATGATAATGGGAGATATATGAGAATCCATGGTTTTATTCAGACCCGGTGTTAGTTTAATCCCCAGATTCTCTCTCTCTCTCTCTCTCTCAATAATAATAGCGATCCCCCTTTCTTTTTTCCCTCTACTCTTCTTGTTCTTCCTTCTTCCCTTCCCTCCCTCTCTCTCTCTCTCTCTCTTCCATGGACATGGACTTACCTCTCCCGTGTTTCTTGACATCAAAACAGCTCTGAAGATGATAATAACTGTTCGTATCATTTTGTCCCCATTGCTCCCTCCCTCACACCTCTCCTCCTCAGTCCCACTATTCTTCTCTCTCTCTCTCTCTCTCTCTCTCTCTCTCTCTCTCTCTCTCTCTCTCTCTCCGCTAATGCTCTCTCACGTGGCCAGCCACACCAGTCCTTCGTCGACTTTGAAACAGTTTGAAAGATAATCCTAATACGCCTCCCCTTCCTTGCCCTCTGCCTTTCCCCTTCTCCTTTCCCTCAGGGTTTGGTGGGGGAGAAGTACGGCAGCATTCGCGTGCCAGGGGAGGTGGAGTCGGCGGAGTTTGAGATGATCCTGGATGCGGCCGTGGAGGCGGGGCTGGACACGCACATCCTGGAGGAGTGGTACTGCAGGGACGAAAACTCTGTGCCGCCCGCATACTACCTCAAACCCAAAGCCCAAATGCTTAAGAACTACCAGAACTCTGTAAGTCCGACTCTCACGCCATCCAACCCCGTCTACCTCACACCCAGATCACAGATGATCCATCAGAAGTCTGTAAACCAAAGCCCAGAAGCTTAAGAATTCAAGTCCAACGAACTTAATGTTGATGTTACAACTTCTCAAACACAGTTAATGGAAGATCTTGTTGTTCTGTGTTTGAAAGCGACCTCAAAACCAAGGTCCAAATGCAGCAACAGCATTCAGAAATGAAATGATCTTGCACACGCATGCCATAATTTCAATCAGTAACTGCACAATGTTGCTAATGGAGTCGTGTTCATGAATTGAATCCTTGAGGAATTCAATAAAAAACAACACATTCCATGTACACATATAGAAAAGCAAACCATAAAGCTTTTGTTTGGAGTTTGTGGGGACAGTTGTTTTGTCTGAGCTCCTGGGCTCCTTTTACATTCCTGTCCTTGAGTTCACTTTAAAGAAAAATAGAAGTTTTTACTATGCTTGTAAATAACCCCGTAAAAGTCATTTGACAACAATCGTGTCAGCGCAGTTGCTTTTAAAACGAAAATGTTTAGCTTCTTGTCCTGTCAGGACCTTTACGGAGCTAATAAACTATCTGAGTTTTCTTAAAAGTTGTATCTTGCCTTGAGTTTCACTTCAGTCATAAACACAGAGAGTATATATTAGCTGTCAATCAGGTATTTGTAGAGTTAGCCCTTTAACACACTTTGGATACTAGAAAATGCCCCCTGGTGAATTAAATCATCAGGTAGTAGAATCAGTCAAGAGTCTATCTTGCCTTATTTGACAAAGGCAAATTGATGTAAGATACCGATGGATTAAAACAAAGAATAAAGAACCAAAGATAACGGGGAATAACCACCTTCCCTTCCCTTCCCTCCCCGTGTGACGAGTTACACACAATCTAAAGCATCCTGTCTAAAGTCAAGCTGTCCTCTCCTTGTTCCCGTCCTCCTCAGATGGAGTCGAGCAGCGCGGCCAAGACCAAGAATGATAAGGCCTGGAGGAATGTGTCGGAGGAGATCAAGAGGATCTTCCGTACGGCGGTGCTGCAGCTCCAAGAGAAGGGGACCATGAAGATCGCTCAGTCCAAGAAATTCCTGTGCTCTGGTTAGTTCCAGGTCTACACCGTTGTTTCATTCATATCAACCTCGAGCCTTTTGGTTTTTTATACTGATTACACAGCAGCTATAGAATGCGTACGAGCGTATTTGCTGGCCAAGATGCCAAATGCTATTTGCCACGCTATTCACTAACCACGTGCAAGAACCGATGTGTGCACTTAATAGCTCTGGCAGACAAATACAGTCATGCATGATAATCTTGTAGGCAAAGGAAAGGTACAAAGATATTAACGAATGTGGATAAATGACGTGAACCCAGGCTCATTCATCTTTACAGGAGAAAAAGATTGATGGTAATACACTTTTTGATTCAGTAGTTGATGCTTCAAACAAATAATTTGTTCACCCTCATTAGGAAATTAGGAAAGCATTTAAAATAAGAGAAGGAATTCAAATCATTCATCTAGAAACAGCAGCCATGATAAAACGTCTACCACAATGTGCCTGTTTTTCCATGTTGGGCTACATATCAGCTGCAGTTATTCTGCCTCGCACTCATTTTTATCACTAGTCTCTAGATGAAATCACTAGATGAAATAGATGAAGGGAAAATGCAGGCAGCCCACTTAAAAAGAAAATTAAAACAAGTATGTTCTATTTGCAATATGTGATTATCAATATATGGTTTAACAGGGTATGAAACATTGTTTACATGCACAGAATCCAATTATTGCTGATTGTTGAGAGGTTTGTACATTTGATTTGGAAATGGTTTAGCAATTAAATTGCAAGGTTGTTAATAATACAAGTAGAGCTTTACCAGTTGGCCTCTATTCATCGCCTTTCATTCTGTTGTATGTAGCTTGTTAAGCAGTATCTCTAGGTGGAGACCAGGGTACTTACTGAGTATCTATATGGTGTGTTGTTCAAATCAAATCACATTTATTTGTATAGCCCTTAATCACCGTTACAGTCTCTAAGGGCTTCACAGTGCACCAACATGTGAAACAATAAATGTTTAGTACACGACATCCCCCAGCCTTGGACCTTCAACGAGGAAACACAATAGAAATCACAATAAAACATGTAGCCAATTTGTTGGAGAACGTGAATGTGGGGGTTGGACATATTTTAAAGTAGTTTGTTATTTAGTAGGAGCTCTCCTAATGATATCGGTAACATCAAAGAAGAGACAAAGTACAGTGGAGCAGTCATTGTTAGCTCTCCTGCTGTAGCATCAAGTGTTGGAAAACAGATAACAGCAAGAGGTACAACTCTCTGACAATTGAACAATTCCTCCCTGCGGTTTGTTTTCACCACGTGAAGTAGATCTGCCCTGAAGTGCATCATGGGAGTTCTAATTTGAACGAGGCATTCCATCCCAGATCACCCGGTCATTACCGAAGAGACGGGACAGCACTTTATTCTTTAATAAGAAGAGGTCTTTTCTCTTTTTTCTTCTTTTTTTTTCAGGCACTTGTTGTTTTGGCAGATGTTGTCAAAGTGTTTTTTCACTGGGTTGTTGAGTCGATAGGAGCTTATCTGAGAAACACACCCTGTAGCCGTTTGCATGGGGGACATTAAGAATTATGCAAAGCTAATGAAGTAATTGACATTAAAGCTTCATTGTGTGATATGAAAGGGAAGCGACTCTTCCTCGTGTAACTGCAGGTAATGTGCAAGTTAATTGAGCACACTGGGCTCAGTTACGCTCTCTCCTGCAGCTCCCAACTTTCATCTCTCACGTTTCTGTCTCCCACCTAATTAGCAGGCTAACGTACGAGCAGTACTACACAGGAGATGCTGGCAGAATTTCAGTAGAGCCAGCTCTTTGGGGGGCCGGTGATAAAGTTCAGCAATGTTGGCTTATGTGATTATATCAACCTTGTTTCTTCTTTAACAAGGCTCAAGGGAAAGCTATCTAAACGCAGGCTAAAGACTTCCAAAATCTGTTCAGAATTGCTGCTGCAGGACTCTTAATCCTACATCTGTTTGAGGGAACAGCTCTGGAAGGTGTACAACCTCATCTAGCGCTAGCCTCTCAAGCTGTTTATAGAAACGATGGCATTATGCCAGTAATCCAAGCTTTCAAAAACTTTACAAAGCTTTTGAGTCTGATGTTTAGGCAGAGACGTTCAGGAAGAGTTAAGCTGATCACTCACCAAAAAAATAAAAAAGTTGTCTTGTTTTTTTTCTCATTTCAGCCTTGGAGGATGAATTAGACTTTGCCCTGGGGAAACAAACTCCTGCCTTTCTTAAGAAATGTGTGTGCTACATCCGCAAGATCTCAAACTTTGACCGCTTCGCCAAACTCCCTGATATGGCCCGCTACATGGACATCGTGGTGAGCGCCGACCGCGTCATGCGCAACCAGGAATCCTACGAACGTCTCCTGAAGGTACGGGACGAGTTCATCCCCACGGTGGTGGCCGCCTCCAACCTCCGCGTCTACTCGTCGGTCACTCACTGCGACATGAAGATGGGCTACTCCCAGGAAGTGGAGAGCCACTATGTGGAAGGCCTGTGTAAACAGTTCTATGAGGACATGGTGGATATCATCCAAGCCACGGTCCAGCAGAACTTTGACACGGAGACGGACCCGCTGTACGACGAGACTCTGCAGCACCTGTCGCTGTGTAAGACCCACGCGTCGTTCTACGAGTACAAGAGCGAGTCGTTGGATTACGTGCAGGAGTACCTTCTGCCGTCCAAGGGGAGCAGGATGAGCCCCCTAGTGGTGTTTGGGGGACCCTGCACCGGAAAAAACACTGCTGCTGGCTGAGGTCGCCAAACAGGTGAGATGTGGAAATGTCTGTTGGGATGGGATGGAACTTTTTTGGTGTGTTTTTGTGTGTGTGTGTGTGAGAGAGAGAGACAGAAAGAGAGAGCAAGAGAGAGAGAAATGAGAAATCTTGCAGTGTGCTCATGCTTGTGTGCGTCTGTCTGTCTGATCTGAGCATGTGTCCGTCTTTGAACAGAGTATGAGGGGGCGTGCAACTGTTCATCTCTTTTCATCAAATGCCTGCACGGCCATCTGTGTGTTTGCCAAGTCAGTCCATCTCGACGAACATGTCTCTAATTTCATGTGTGTGTGTGCATGTGTGTGCATGCTCACATCCGCATATGACACATTTGTTTGCATTTGTTGCTTTAATGCGTGTGCGTGCGTGTACTCGTATTCTTCGTTCACTCACTGGTCTCCCTTGTGGCTGCCATCTGGCTGCCCAGTTACATTAGGGTCACTTCGCTGCCAGGATCCCACAGCAGATGCCCACACCTCTACCCTCTTACCCCTCCTATCCAGCCTTTGTAAAAGATGTCACAGCGTTGTATTCTTGCAGGAAAACTGATTTTCTACATAGGATATTGGCACACACGTGAACATGCAATTGCCCGCCCTGTCATTTAGTTAAATTGTGAAGGTGTAGGCCTGGATCACAACATATCTGCAAATGTGCTTGTTTTAACCTTCTTGGAGTACCTGATATGATGTGGGGTTTACCACATCAGGACAACTCAACAAGCAAATTTACTTTTGCATACTTTCCTGTGCTTGTCTAAACTGAGAATTTTCTATGTAGTAAATGTCCCAAATTTCATACTTACAGCAGGTTAAAAATAAAAAAAATAAAAAATGTTTATAGACACAATGTAGACCGAAACAGGAAGAGAAAAGAGGGTTAGTGTTGTGTTACCACTCTGGTAAAGTTCTGAGACCCTGACTCACTAAGGGTCTGCAATGCATAGAGCATACACCATATAACCCATTTAGAAAGCCATGCTATTCGCTAACCACACAACAAGTGACGTGTGTACCTAATAGCTCTGGCAGAAAAATACAGCCATGCATATGTCAATCAATGTCAATATTTTGCGCACATAACACCTCAAAGCAAATTAGAGCTAGAGACCAAAGAGACCAAATCAACCAAATAGTACCAAACAGTGGTAAGTCCAAAGACTTTGGGCAGTATGATCAGATTGGATACTCAGAACGGCTCCTATCATTGCTGCCAGACGCAGGCAATCAGGCAAGAAAGCGATTGTTTTTTTGATCATGTGTCTGGTGTCTTATTAATTTGCCACCAGCCTGTAGTGGATTATAGAGGACTGAATCGGACAGAATCAGAAATTAATGAATAAATACATCAAAAACAAATACAAAAAGAAATAAATCTATCACATAATATGCAGAGAAATCTGTCAATGAACAAATTAAAAAATCAAAGTGAACGTAATTGAATAAGTAAATGATTAAAACAATGCATTATGAAGGAAAATTACATTATACTTTTCCTTCAGTTCATTGACTCCAAATAACTGTGCAATGTCTGGAACTGTTTTGAGAGCTAATATGTAAGGTTCAGTTGCACTTCCAACCACAGATCCTTTGTATGAGAAGAGGTGCAGGTATGAAGAAACATCTCTCAAATTCCCAAGAACTAAGGGGTCGACCTGTGTGTCGGTGACAACTAGCAGCAGACTGAAGTTATTGATTATTGTCTCTACAGGGAAAGCAGGTAATCAGGGAAGCACCATTGTGGCTGCAGTGCAGTGGCAGCCAAACCTCTTAATTCTCTGGATATCCCAACGTTGATCCTCACAGTAACTGGCCTGTCCAGTCTTCTTGGTAGTAGTCAACTTAGTTATCTCGACAATGCGGTGAGACTTTCTTTCAGACAAAGTGATTGCTTGATTGATTTTGAGGGGTTTTTTTAGGAACAATGTATTTGTAAATAAGATGGAAACATATTAGTTATTAGTTAGTTATTAGTTTGAGGAACTGATGGTTATAGAATCGCTCAATCAGGGCACAATTCTTTTAATGTAGACACAAACACATGCACAGACATAGTCTACCTAATTGTACCCAATAATCACAGCATCATGCTCAAACTCTGGCCCATTTACCACATTCAAGGACTCTATGTGGATAATATTGCATTTTTATTGCATTTATTTTGTGTTTGATAGATGCTAGATTATTCCACTGCTTTTCCTTGTTGTATATTGGCCTGTTTCTGTTGTGGCTCTTGGGAGCAGAGCTTTGTTGTGAGAAACCAAAAGATGTAGTTGCTTGTAGGTAGATGTAGTAAACCTTAATCCCTCGTGGTAGCACCATCACGTTGAGCTCCAAGACCTGGCGTCAGTCCTTACACACCACACACACACACACGCACACACACACACAAACACACACACAGAGGTCTTTATCTCTCTCACACATACACCCACACGGCCACACACACACAGAGCTAAACAGGGAGTAGGACTCATCACTATTGCCCTGAAAGCGTCAAGTAACATCTTAATGCCTCCCGGAATCTCGGCGGGGGCCCTTCATGAATTCATGAATGAAATTACAATTTTAATGAAGCCTCAAAAAATGGAGTAGTGCTCATTCATAAAATCTCTTTCATTATGAGACAAATATTCATAAACTAATTAAAATATAAATGATAATACTACTGCGAATGTGTGAGGATTTTGAGAACAACCACATTATTGAGCTTTACACATTATTCATCTGATTTACAAAGTTGGCGTTAGTGGTTCATAGGTATACTGTCGCACGGTAACAGATGCCTAGTATCAAACCTCTCTCCTCCCTGCTAATGAGCCCAGCTTCATAGTCTTAGAATAGCAGTTTCTGGCCTGCATTGTAGAGCTTTGTTTTTGCACTTGAATGAACTCAGGCTTGCACTCCTGATGACTTCCACTTCAACAAATACACAAGCATTTTCTAGTGCATGTACAGGCAAGCACACACACATGCACAAATGCAGCATTGTTCCCCATACACCTTGCCATGATCTGTAAATACAGTTCTGTTCATCTTTTCACGCTACAAATTATTTGGACAATAGTTTTACAATTTAAAACCATATATATATTCAGAATATGTTCTATTTAAAGATGGAGCCCTTCCATCTGAGGAATCTTCTTCTTGATTCTAACCATCATCTCTCATCTCTCAATTTTGTTTTTCAGGCCTACACGTGGCTGCAGAAAGAGATGGGCCCTGAGACTGATCCAGTGGTCATTGTCCGTTTTATTGGCTCCAGCCAGCTCTCCACGGACCTTCGCACCTTCCTCCAAAGCATCTGTGAACAGATTGCTATCAACTACCGCTGCCTGATCCACTTTTTGCCTAACAAGATCCAGGAGATGAGGGAGCTCTTGATCAACCTGCTAGGGGAGTCTTCATTCCACAGGCCCCTGGTCATTGTCTTGGATGCCCTGGAGCAGCTTTCCGATGCTGATGAAGCCCGCAAACTGTGGTGGCTCCCTGCCCACCTGCCTCGTACAGTCCGCATTGTGGTGTCAACCTTGCCCAATAAACATGGCATCCTGCAGAAGCTCCGACACCTCATCCATGATGAGGGATATTATGTGGAATTAATCCAGAGGGACCGCAAAGGTTTGCAGTCAAACATTAAAGCAGCAACTGCTGGGGGTGAAGAGAAAAGTTACCTCTGGCCAGCAGATCTATGTCAATGAGGCGCTTGCCAAGTGCACATTACCCATGTTTGTGAACCTCATCTACAGAGAGGTAGTTCATTGGAGGTCTCATAAAGATGTGGACGACAGGTCTCTGTGCTCCACAGTGCACGAAAGCATTGAGCAGCTTTTCTATTCAGTGGAAAATAAGTTGGGCCAAAGATTTGTCTTCAGAGCATTGGGCTATATCACCATGGCCAAGGCTGGGTTAACTGAAGTAGAGCTGGAGGATATTCTGTCCCTGGATAACATTGTTCTTGGTGATGTCATTGTGGCATCCTACCTTAAAAACCCTTTGAGGATCTCTTATGACTTGGTTGCAAGGCTCAAAGAGGAGCTCGAGGGTTACCTGGTGGAACGTCAGATACGCAATGTCACCCTGATGGTCTGGGCCAACAGACACCTGCACCTCATTGCACAGAAGCTGTATCTTAGCAACGAGGAAGACGTCCACCAAATGCACAGCCTCCTAGCTGAATACTTCCTGGGGGCATGGTCAGGAGGCAGAAAGAAGATCTTTACCTATGATAACAACCATTTTACTTCCCTGAATATATCTCATCACAAAAACCCCCACCATCAGCAGTCCCATGAAAAAACGTCTTCTGACAAGTACTCCTATGACAGGCAGACACCTGAGCAGCCTTGGGTGTTCCAGTGCAATCTTTTAGAGCCTGACATTTTCTTTGTCAACCATAGGAAGATGACAGAGCTGGTTTATCACCTTACCAGGAGTGGGCGCACTGACGACCTCATGTTTGGGGTCATCATGAACTTCAGCTGGCTCTACACAATGATCAAGATTGGTCAGTTTGAAAAGGCACTAACAGACATTGACCTAGCCTACAGCTATTCCCAAGAAAAAGAACTAAAGTTTCTAGCAACCACTCTTCGTAGTATCAAGGTAAAAGTGATAAAGAATCCAGCATCACTGTCTGCAGAGCTGCAGCAAAGGCTGCTGCCAGTTGTCACCTCCCTCCCCAAGCTCAGACACCTCCTCTTGGAGTGTGACAAAGATGGCCCTAAGTACTGCTCTATTGTGCCTCTCCATTCCTCTATGGATGTCACCTACAGTCCAGAGAGGCTACCTCTCTGCTCCAGCTACATGCAGGTTGTGGAGATCCTGCCCACTCTAGCCCCAAACATTGTCCTTGTAGCCCTGGAAGATGGGTCTGTCAGCACCTGGGATGTAGAGAGCAGACAGCTCCTACGACAGATTGACACAGCCAGATCCGTTGTGCTGGGAATCAGGCTAACCACTGATGAGAAGTACCTGGTAGTGGCCACAACTAAAAACACACTGCTCATCTATGATAACCACAAATCCTGCCTTCTATCTGAGGTTGAAATCAAGGGATCTAAGCAAGGTGGCATCACTGGAGGGGTGGCCTTCATCAATGGTTTTACCTTGTCCAGTCATCATGCTTTGGCATGGCTTGAGGCTAGTAAAGACGTCAATGTTATTGACCTACTCTACGGTTGGCCTCTCTACCAATTCCATTGCTGGTATGAGGTCACTTGTGTCCAATGCTCTCCAGATGGGATGTATGCCTTCTGTGGTCAGTACCTCAACACTGCATCCATCTTCCATCTGGGTAATGGGGACAAGTTAGCCACTGTGACCTCTGAGTTTTCTGGGGGCTTCGTCAAATCCATCCTTGTTCTGGACACTATTAACCAGATGGTGATGATTGATAATGAAGGCAGTTTGTCAGTGTGGAACACCAAAGAGATCACCAACCCAAAGTTAATGGAGGATTATGATTGTCGGGGGGATGAGAGTGAAGTGGTGGGCATTGAGTTATCTGAAGACCAGCGCTCTATTCTCATTTGCAAGGCCAGGAGTATTGAGGTCCTGGACACAAAGGTATGGAAAATGGTGGAGAAATTCAAAGCTAAACGTAGTGAACGCTTTGTGGCTGCTGTTCTCTCCAAAAATGGACAAAGCATTGTGGCGTCCATGGAAAACACCTCATCCATCTTTGTCTGGAGAAGGGACAGTGGACAGTGCATGGCTAGCCTGATTGAGATCTCAGGGGCGATCGTGAAGCTCATCAAGTCCACCCACCACAACCTGCTTCTCTCTGTTGCCAGCAGTGGAGTGCTGTCTGTCTGGGACATTGATATCATCACTGCCATGTCCAACATTGACAAAACAGGCAAGAAGATCCAGACCTTGCAGCTGTCCGGCAGAGAGGATTATATATTTACTATGGACGGTTCAGAGGCGATCCACAAATGGAACTTCAGCACTGGCTTTATTGAGACAGTCTTCAAGCATGAGGGCATAGTGGAGAACTGTGTCCTAACCTCCTCAGGGGATCTCATGGTGACTTCAGATGACAAGTGCAGTCAATACATTTGGCAAACTAACAATGGGGAAAATATCTTCCGCATCAATGGACAGAAAATATCACAGCTCCTGATCACCCACAATGACCAGTTTGTGGTGTCCCTCTGTGAGCAGAATGCTTCCCGAGTCTGGAGACTTGCTACCGGGCACAAAGTGTGCAACATTTTAGTCACCCTCCAGAATGCACTCATCACCACTGCAAACACTTTCCTTGTGGGAAGCACCAAAAACAAGCTCCTTGCTGTCAGCTTGTGGTCAGGCAGCGTGTCCAAGAAGTTTGTTTGTGATGATGGTATTACCATTGTCAACTTCAAGCTCATTCCTGACTGCCCTGACTGTGTGGTATTCATCACATCCACAGAGACTGTCTTCATCTGGAGTGTAGCAGATGAGTCTGTCTGCAGGCGAGTCCAGTTGCCAACCAACTTCCTCAAAAACCTAGAAGACTTCCAAATCTCGCCCAATGGAAAACTAGGAATTGTCTCCAAGGGTGATGAGAATATTAATGTCCTAGACCTTCACAGTGGGAAACTGAGGCTTGTCCATGCTGCTGGTATAATTTGGCGGCAGAAATTGTCAAGAGATGGACGTTATCTAGTATATGTCTGTTTCCGGAACTGTGATGAAGATGATGATGCTGGTGTTGTGTCCAATCTGATTGTGATGCGCCTTGCCGATGGTAAGAGCATCGGCACATGCTCACTATACAAGACGCCCACTTACCTCTGCCTTTCCCAGCGAGCACTAAACATCATCATCGGCTTCGAGGATGGCAGCATCGGCACTTATACAGTGGTGGACCGTGTAGACGCTGCCCTCAAGATAAAGATTGCCACCTCAAACAGCCGACAGATTGTCAACAACGCCTCGCAGAAGGTGCGGCCCAAGTGTGGCAACCATTCCTTTAAGACCATCGCCGACTGCGTATGGAGGGAGTCAACAGAGGTCTTCTCCAGGGACAGCCCCATCAATGTGTCTGACTCTGGTGAAGCTGAGACAACCACCCCTACAAAAAAGAGTGAACTGCTGCAGTGAGTGGGTGGAGATCAGAGAAGTGTGTTGCGTTAGACAGGATGGTGGGAATAGGCCAGGAGGATTAGAATCTCTGGGGTTGCAGTTGATTCTTGTTTACAGCCACCTGATTCAGCTGCAGATGTCAGCCCTCTGGGTAGTCAATGGGCAGACCATTATAACACTGCACTCAAGTTATGTATTACTTACTTCCGACCTATGATACAGTTTCTGTTTGTTTTACACATGAAGACTGTTAGAAACAGACTAGGTTTGTATTATTTGAAAATAAGACAAAGGTACATTCTATGAGGTATTAGTTTGCCATTATGTGTCCTTTTGCATTTGAAGAACAAAGTTATTATTCAAATGTCTCGGTCAAACATTTTCAAAGCCATTCCAATGATCTTAAACACTTTCCATTGTACACTATCTTTATTTACATTGTGCACATTAAGCCATAATGTTGTTCTTAAAAAAAGGTGTATTTATGTTTGTTTGTATTAACATCAATCGGTACTGTACAAAAAAGGAAGAACTATGAATATGTGTACATATCTCTTTTTGGCTGCTGCAATTTGTGCAACTCCTTAAAAATGTTCTGTTGTGCTTAATGCAATCAAAGTGAGTGCCTGGAATTTAAAATCTTCTTTTATGTGCAGATTACAAGATTTATGAAGATGCAGGGAATTTGTAAACACAGTATACGCATAGTTACATAATACTTGCATTCATGTAAAATCCAAATGATCAATGTACTGAAGACCAGTCAACAACATGAGAGATCAATAACAGTGTTCTTTGTAACAATAGGTTTAGAAATTTATCCTGGAACAGTTTGCATACATTTGATGTAAATTTACCTGCAGTTCCCAACCCATCAATTTCTTTCCTGTCGGGTTTTGAGGGAAATACCACTATTGAGCATAGAGTGTAGCATAGTACCGTATACATTCACGCCTTAACCAGTGTACTTGCTTTAGGTTCAGTGGAGTTGAATTTGTTCAAATATTCTGTTAGAAAAGGACAGAGTGACTAGCCCACTGTCTCATTGAAACAACTTGGCCGTGTGAATAGATTTAGAGGTTTATACTGTAAATGGAAGCACTTTATGAGTAATTTGTGAGAAATATTGTGATTAGATTTATTCATATAAAACATATACAATTAATTGTTTTAAGTGATATATATTAGTCTTAAAACAGGTGTTGGTTTTGCCTATAGATACACAGGCCATCCAGGTTCTCGTAGGCTACACCTGACTCATTTGAAATCAGACAGACAGTCTCTCTTTATGCCTGTTATTATTACAAAGTAAACAATTCTTACCATTTTTCAGCTGACAGTTGAGATAGACAGATATGTATAGGGGCTTAACATTATGACAGGCTGAAAAGAGAACATGTTAAGATCTGGTTTACTGACAATCTAGAAATATGTGGTTTGTGTAGGAGTCGATGAGACTGTACCTTCCTGGTACCTTGACAGCATTTCTTTGTTCCATCTAACCCTGTTTCTCCATGTTTATCTGTTGTTAACCAAAACTCACAGTTGTATTCTGGGATTTTGAGTTCTGACGAGACAAACCATCTGTCAGGGATGATAGAAAAAAAAAAACACAATTTCACTTTTATATATACTTTTTAAGGGCTATTCCGTCTAATTGTATGTTTACTTGTTTTCAGCTGGTTAGATAATGGCCCTTGGATAATTTCAGATTAGATAGCAGTATCAAGCTTTGAAATATTTGATTTCCCCACAGCTCAAGAGTTTCTAAATCGAGAAAAATCATACCATATTTGCCAAAGTCCCAATCTTAGTTTGGTGTTTCATTTTGTTGACTACGTCTCATTGGTTTTTGAGGCTTGTACTGTAATTATATTGTTACCAAATTGTTTGTGTTCTACTGTGATTATGTTTAAACATGATAGAGAAAATGTACTATCTTTGCTAAAAAGTTTAACTGAGTCCACTTATGATATATTGGAATGCCAGTTTAAGAGTATATTTGAATGTGTCCATATGGAAGCCAGTAAATGGTATTATTGTATGTTATGTAACTTGAATGACTTTTATTAACTTACATGTTTGCAACTCATAGTTGACACACTGGTAATGAATGTTTCTATGGTATTCTTTGTATCGTCAGAACTGACTTACCTGTTTAGAGATTTATATTTTCATAAATGTTGTACTTACATTTTGTTACAGAGTTGTTTAACTGGAATTCTAACAGAAAAGAAACTTATGTCTGAAGCAATATGAACTAGTGTGTATGCATTGTTTGTATGAAACATTTTACATGTAATAAAATGGTTCACTTTTTGCCTCCACTCCGCTGCCTCGTGCCTCTCATTGTAATTAGAGGTTCCTACAAGTCATTGTGATCATGTTTCTCCTTTTAGACATGAAAGCAGTTTGTTATTGCCTAAGGCTTACAGGAAGACAGTGACTGATGTGAACGTGTGTTCAAACTGGCTATAAGTCTTTGTCTTGACGCATGCAGTCGTTAGATTTTAGTAGCTTGACAGGTTGGTTGAGTATAGTTAATACTGAGCAGCAGCTAACTCGTGGGTTTGTGTCCCAGAGAGAAAAAAACACTGACTGATAGATACTGCTGACAGCCTCAAATGATCTGCTGATTCTCCCTCTCTCTCTCAAACACACACACACACACACATACACACACACAAGCATGCAAAAACAGAGCTGTAAAATGGTTTGATAGGCCAGTAATTACTCTTCCTGTGCCTGATGTCGAATGCCAGACAAGCGTGGTGAATATTTCCCCAACACTGGCTGACATTGTCATTATAATTAGGCAATGCATGTGCAATACACCTGGATTCTCAGACAGCCCCCCCCTCCACACACACACACACACACACACACACACATACACAGAGACACACACACACAAGGTAAACACATCTGGGATGGAACTGTGATTGCCAATAAAGACTGTTGCTTTTGGCTACTCTTTTAATTTCCCGGTGGTGTCTCTCTAAACCAATGTATGTCTGTGTATGTGTGTGTGTGTGTGTGAGAGTGTGTGTGTCCTGTCTCCACGGCAACTGCAGCTCCAGAGTGGTGGCAGGCTTGGCCACGCCCCTCATTGTAATGATGGTGAGCTCATGTCTGTTGGCTATTGGGGCTGCTTCCAATCCTTATGACAACAAGGGCTTGACTATCGCTAGCACATTCCACCTGCAGCACCACAGAGGCATATAATTACACCGCTTGTTTGTTGAACAGGAGGACTCCACGGGCCACAAAGTGTCTCTGTGTGTGTGTGTGTGTGTGTATGTGTGTGTGTGTGTGTGTGTGTCCTACAGTATGTACAGTATGACATTTCCTCTTATTTGCTCAGTCTAAAATAACCACTCCATTGTCGATGGCATTTACTTCATAAGCCGAAGCCCTCCTTTTGTCATCCTCGCTTATTTTCCATCCCTTCATTTTTACAACCTGTATTTTCAGTGGTGGGAACCTATGAGTCACCCATATCTCTCTCTCTCTTCTCTCTCTTCTCTCTCTCTCTCTCTCTCTCTCTCTCTCTCTCTGTAGCAAGCCAGATTACAACTAAACACATTAATCTTACTGGCCGTTGAAATTTTAATGGAAGTGATGCCCTATACCAAACTTACCACCTGGGGGGAAAAAACTTGATTTTTGTAAGATAGGGACATACCCAGTTTGAGCAGCCTGTGTTTGAGTAACTAAAAGCTAAAAGCCTTTGACTGGATGTGGAATGTTTACAAAGGGCAATCACACCGGGCCACCCAAAGACACAGCTGACATTTTGACAATTTGATCTATTCAAGGCAGGAACTCTCGTTGCCAGTTACAACAAATCAAATGTAATAATCACATCGAGAACACAACCGAAGAGTCATTTTGAATCATTAACAGTTAATTTCATCCCTTGTATCTTGTATTCTCACACATTTTCCAGTTGGCTCGCACACGGGCCCTGTTGGGAGAGATAACCACCAACAAGCCCTGACCTAATTCCTCCAAAGCATGCTGGGAGGAAAGACACTGATATGTGAAGCCCGCTGGTGCCTTTCCTTCTCCGAGTCCGCTGCTCTATTTTGATTTCAGGTGATCAGTGGGAAACGGGAGATGTCAGAAGCGCTGTTTTCCTGCGATAGGTTAAAGAGATTAGAGCGTCCACTGCGTTGGTGCATCTGGGGCTTTGGGTCGAAGCACACAGACACACAGGATGGAAATGAAATGCAGCGGGGGATCGATGCACAGAGCAAAAGGGTTTAGATGCATCGTGGAAGGATACAGTAAAATAGAGAAGTCCTTTTCCGAAATGATATACATCCATTTTGGGAAAAAAACATCGCTTAAAGTTCACTATTCATCATTTGTAGTTGTTTTAGAAGGAGGAACTCCACCCCACCCTAACGCAGGACAACTCAAGACAGTGTCACTTAAGTTTTCAACCACATTCAAATACTTTCCCAGCATTCATTGTATCGTCCTATGTGGCAAATTTCACTGGAACTTAAATAAATAAAAAACACAAAATAAAAAAAGCACTTGAAATTATCACTAAGCCTGTTGTCAACATGTTACACACAACATGATTCATTTATTAAGACAGATAAGGACAGTAAAATAAAAAGGACAGGATGAGATGGATGTAAAAATCATGGTGCTCCTGACATCTGGTCCAGTTCTTGGCTCAGTTAATGCAGAGTGGAATATTTCAATGCTTCTGGTTTCCCTTCCTAATTCTCTATTTGTGAAAATAAATTGATTTTGTCTTTCATTACCTCTCTCTCTCTCTCTCTCTCTCTTTCAGTCACTCCCCTTCCTCCATATCACAGCTTCATTCTGATTCTTTTAAAGGAGCTTTGTGTAATGTAGTCCAAAAAGGAAAGAGGCAGCAGAATAAAAATCGCTAAATAAAGGTTAGGGTGTATGTGGCGACGCCGGTCACATCTTTGAAGGGGTCTAGAAGTGGTCTATTTTGCATCTGACGTGTCACATTGTTGTCATGTTTTGTGTCTGTTCCAGGATGTTAGCCGCCAACCTGTCAACCGCAGCCGGAGTGGAAAAGCATCTCCAGTTTCATGAGAAGAAAATCTGATATTCCGTTTTTTTTCGTTGTTTTTTTTTTTTCAAAGGCCTGTGTGTGAATTTGAATACACATTCACACAGATATACATACCCAGAAAATATGAACATTTACACACACACACACACACACACACACACACACTTGAACACACACCTCTTACTCATCTTCTTACCATCCCACCAACCCACTTATTCAGTCTAGACAGTCAGAAAAGTTGTTTGTCTTGTTTCACAGCTGAAGGAGAATACCACTCATTTTTAAGAATAAGAATAAGTTATTCGTACTTTCCAGGACCACCCGGGTAATATTTATGAACAGGATTAAACCAGACTCCACTCAACTCAAGGATATCATCAATATATAAAATCTGGAGCTGCTTGATTTAAAGAGAATAATCTTTTTTACTCACAGCATCTTTGTTGAGCTTTTTCATTTCAACCCAAATGAGCTTTACTCTCTTGTCATGTGTCAGATGTGAACAGGAAATGTATCCATATCCCCAATAAACCCCTGTGAGTGCTCTTCTACTCAACTATACCATCTTTCCCAATTCATTCTCTATGGAGACCGACTCAATGCAGGGTAATGTCTGTTTTTGACCTCTCCGTCATTAAACCTGCCTATGTCTGGCACTGTAAACATTAAAACCGGTTTTGAGTCAGACGGGAAAAAAGTCCTCTCTACACTGCAAAAAATACCCATCTTAATGAGTAATTTATTGTAGTATTCAATCTTGAAACCTTATTTGAGTGGTTAAAAACCTACCAGTGGGAAACTCAACTTGAATTGTGTCATTTTCTTGATGCTAGTCGAGTGACCTGCCTTGTTTCAAGACTTAGACGCTTGTTTCGAGGTAGGCCTGAATCCAGGAACAAGTAAAACTGCATTACAAACAAATTGAACACTTGCAACACTTTTTCATTTTTCTTCAGAACTGCTTTAATTGCAGCCAAGTCATATGATCAACCATTCCTAACCAGGCCAGGTTAAACTGCTTCAAGCCAGCTGTACATAGCCAGGACAAGACAGGAAGTTAGGAATATTTGACAGCCATGTATAGATAGCATCTTGTATAGGGCTTATACGCAGTGATGTAGTGGTAAATAAAAAGGTGGGTCAATTATGAGCCCCATCCGGTCATAAATTATAAACAAAAAACAATACATTTAATCAATCATCGGGGAAAGCAACTAACACTACTTTACCTCGTCTACAAAATGTTTTTGCTGCTAGAGCTTGATCTCCTGATTGTGTTGTACATTCAAATTATTAACACTTTCATTCGTTGCGTTGAATATGCCATTATATTTGTTTTATTTTGAAAATTCTGACCGGAAATCCCATTTTCTTTCCAATCCCCGTGCGGTTTGACACCGGTCCCAGCACTTTCCCATGTTAACCACCATGCTGCTGTTCAAACAGGAGACATGGGACTCTGGAGTCACGGGGGGGAAGCCTCTTCTCAGCGACAGACCACAACAGCCCATACGAGGGAAAGGAAGTAATTTCTAGTGGAAGGATGATGAGTGGCAGCCTCTTTTATCATCTTTCTTTCTTCCTGCTAACTTAACGGACTAGCAGTTAAATATCTTAAATGACAACTGAAGTTATCCGCGCATTTCTGATACCTAGGGCAAAGTGCCACACCTTCGTTTAGCGCAACAGGTAGGTTGAAACAACATTTTGTCGGTGTGTTTTTCTCATTGTTAAAGCATTGTAAAAAAAAAAGTGTTGTCGTTACATTATTATAGCCTTGTTAATGTAGACGGGATATTCACAACAGCAGTAAAAAGTTTAGCTGTATTGTCAACCATATGGCGAGTACCCTCACGAGGAAGAGTAATCCTATGATAGATGTGAGAAGGATACTATAGAAATATCATAGAAAACTGTAAACTAGCAAACTAGAAGTCCTCGTATGAATAATATAGGGATATTTAGGGATATTATAGTGATACCATATGAGAAAAAAACAACAAAAAGTACAATAAGTGCGCTATAAAGTCTTTATTGAGCATTACAGACACACTTTAAGTCGCTATAGCAATAATAAAATATTTATTCAATTAAAAAAACAGGCATGTGGGTCTGTACACCTGCTTCACATGATGGTAGGCTGGTTACAACTACAGGATTATAATCCCAATGTGTGTGTGTGTGTGTGTGTGTGTGTGTGTGTGCTTTTAAACAAACATTAAAAACACCAGGTATAGGTTTGCAGGTCGCTCCATTGTCTTTCAGGTTGGGAGATGCTGGAGCCCACAAGAGTTTGTGTGGCATATGGTAACCAAGCTCAAAATGGCCCTCACACCCCAAACAGATTGCAAGTAGGCAGGCCATGTTAATAAGTGAATGGTTGTCTATTATTGGTGAGCTGTGTTCTTTCCGGGGATGGTGTGTGTGTGTGTGTGTGTGTGTGTGTGTGTGGAGGGGGGGTGGTCTTGAATCAGATACCCAGAACTTGTGTGCATGGCCTTGGGCTTTGTTTGTAATTCCAACATGCACTTCACTGGTCAGTCGGGCGCTGAAAATTTCATTCAGACTCTCCATTTATTCATACACTGTTTCCCGGACTTTATTTCCTGTATTTCCTCACCGCTCAGGCTGGCAGGTCGGACCCAAAGCCAAATATCTCATGAGTGTTGTTTACTGGACAGCGCTCAGAGACATGATGCCATCGGCTTTGTGTTCGTGACAAAGCCGATGGCATCATGTCTCAGAGTAGTATTTACACCTGGGTCAAATTCACGAGTGAATTTTTTTAGCATTTTTTGTCAGCCCACTTGAAATAGATGATAAAGATAGACGATAAAACAAATCGACTCCTAACTATCCTTTTGGTTTTTGGTTTGCCGATCTCTGTGGCAGTTAGTTTACTATCTTTTGTGGCAAACTCCACCCATGCGGCACCTAATTAGACTAAAACAAACACAAAAGTGTACGCAAATACTATTTGCCCAAGGTCTAATCGGTTGCCTTGCACTTATTCTGATGCTTCCGTATGCGGTGAGATGAAGCAAACACGATGAAGCTGCATCCTGTTTCAGATTGTCGAGAATTACTAACATGTGCAGGGTTTAAAGGAAGTGCTGCACACCGGGGTTTGGTGGAGTGTAAACCCACCTACGTTTAGCCACCTTGTTATTGGCAGAATAGAGTTTACCCACCTTTTATAGACGGACATAAACTTGATATGTACATTCATAGTATATAGTGTTTACATAGTATATGTCATTGTCAGTAGGATCAAACTCGTGAGCTACATGAAGATATGGTCTATTAAGGTGAAAGAACGCTTTCTATTGATTTTCTATTGATTTTTGTTGGCTACTGGTGGTTGTTTGCCTCATGAAACCAACCGCAAGTCAAAGTTTACCCACGTTTTTTATTTACTGCTGCATCACCGGCTGCATAGCGTCTGAACGTTACGCTTTTCCTTTCCAAGGCAGACTTGTTTACTTGCTAAAGTGCAATTGCGAGCTCCTGGGTCAGGATCCAGGGGTTGAGCGCAGCAGCAGGTTTTGTTTGCACGCTGCGAGAGGAGCGTGAGGAGGGGAGCGCGATGGAAAAGGGTGTGCTGTTGGGTAATAGAGGCAAGACAGTAGTTGTTTTCATCAGACTGCTGCCCAAGGCCACGTGAAAAGGATGTCTGGACACTACAGATACACACACAAACACACTAGGCTTCATCACCATAATCAGAAAAGCTGTTTTGACCTCTTGAACACCACTCATTGGACACACTGATTGAAAGCTGTATGACTTGCCCATTGGATGATCGGCCTGCCCACTCACTCTGGATGAAATCGTCAAGTCACCAACCAGAAATATGGAGACCCAACACTGATGTCTAGTGTGTGTGATTTCTCAGATAGCCTCCTGTGTCGTCTCCCCTGACGAGGATGGATTTTGTATACTTTGGTCGCTATGACAAGTCACCGTGGATACAGCACCCCAGGCAACCCACCTGATGATACCTGGCTCAGTCAAATGAACCGACTGAGGTCAGCTCGCGGAGCACATCAGTCAAATGTGTACTCAAAACAGAAGTCATGCTTATTTTTGAAGAAAGAGTGCAATGTTTTTGTATAACAGACACATGACCAACCAGCGGACAGTTTGTGATTAGAAGTGAGAGCCCTAACTGAAAAAGGTCTTTATAGAAAGGGTTTGTGAGGTTATCTGATCTATATAGGCTCCAGGTTATTAGAAGCAGGATAAAGACGGCATCGTTTCCCCGTCCCTAGACTGATATTGAAAACATTTATTGACATTGCAGCTGTATTTTAAAAGCCCCAAAGCTGATAAGAGGCCTAAATTGAACGCCTTATCGAATGGTGCTGTTCTCTTTCATCAGAGGAATGCACAAGGGTCACGCCAGGAGCCGAGGAGTTTGCCGAAATCCTCTCAATGATGGCTTTGTTTTCACGGTAGCTTAAGGACTTTTCTCTTTTTCTTTTCCTGAACATGTATGAGGGATTAAAGCAGAATGTGACACGGTGTGATGAAATGGGGTTTGCCAGTGAGGTTTACAGTATCATGCAAAGAAACAAATGCCACACAAATGAGGTAGGTAGGGAGGTAGGGAGGTAGGCAGATAGGTAGGTAGGGAGGTAGGTAAGAAGGTAGGCAGGTAGGGAGGGAGGTAGGCAGGCGGGTAGGCAGGTAGGTAGGTAGGTAGGTAGGTAGGCAAGCAGGCGGGTAGGCAGGTAGGTAGGCAGGTAGGTACTTTATTAATCCCCGAGGGGAAATTTCTTAGTCACAGCAGCCAAGTAACATAGAACAACAACAACATAGAATAACACAACTGAGATGAGGGCACAATGTTTGTGCATATGACAATAAAAAACCTTGAACCTTAATAAAAGTTAAAGAATACAAGATACAGTGGTGGCCAAAATTGTTAGAACACCTGACAGATCTGAAAGTATTGACCTTTTCTTGCCTCCAAAACATGATTTCATTTCATAATGTTCATGAAACATGCAGATGGTTGCTCTGAGCACAACAAATATCAGATGAAGTGAGTCCTACTGTTTTTATCCACTTTTAACTTTAATATTTGGTATGTCCACCTTTTGCAGCAATTCAAAAGAATCACACAGCTGTGTCCTAAGACTCTTGATCACCATCAATTTAACCACGATCACACCTGACAATGATTACACAAGTAATTTGGCTTCTTCTGTGAAGGAACATGATTGTGTGACATTGACAGTGAAATAGGCCTAGCTTGTTTTTTGTAAGGAAAATGAGGTAAATCTCCTTATGATGGCTCTATTCTATGGTTTATAGAGCATAATGATGACTTTGTATATATTTCATTCGTTTTATGGGTATTTTAATGGCCAGTTGAACAAAAACAACTGAAACCTCTTAAATGTATCCAAGTGTTCTAACAATTTTGGCCACCACTGTATATAAGCTACAAAAAATGTAAGAATTAAAGAACTATGCACTGACTTTTCTCAATACACCTGAAATTTCCGACATGACACCGACTCAAAAACACATGTTCTTAAATGTGTGTGGGCGTGATAACTGGCTGTCAGGGTAGGAAACTAAATCATCAGCTATTTCTTACAGGTTGTTTTTTTGCTGTAGTTGGTAAACAAAAACATGGTCTCTGTTGTGAGTGAAGATGACTACTTTTTCCAACCGTTTACCTGTTTACCTGTAAAAAACTACGCACACACACACAGAGTAACACAGGGGATTCCTGCCACATATTTCTAGTTGCATATTGTCTTCTCCAGCAGATAATTTAGAAAGTCAGCAGACAAGAGCACAGACGTGACAATACCTTGTAGACTGACAGAGATAAAGACGGAGAGAGAGAGAGAGAGAAGAGGGAAGAGATAGTGTGAGGGACGTCAGACCAGTTCGCCCACTTTACCATCACCACACCCTCCCCGAGTCACCCGCATGAACCTGATCTCCCTTCTCACTGTCCCTCCACACACACACACACACACACACACACACACACCGACAGCCCTGCAGTAGGTGTCAAAATTGAAATGATGACTCCCTATAATGTACACACCTTACGTAAGCTGACCTTTTCAGAGATCGAGCAGCAGAACCAGCTTTGTGGCAGCAGCGAAGTGTTGTCTGTGAAAGACTCGGCTCCTTTGTTCACCAGAGGCCTGCTGGGAAAAGCAACGCCTTGAGCATCGTCCTCCCTGAATGGTAGATAGGCAGGTAGAGACTCCCAGTGATCTGTTAGACAGCCCTCGTTGAGTAATATCTTCGTGTAGTATCTTGTCTACCTGTATTTGTTTTTATTTAGCTGGTATGTGCGGTGTTTAGACCAGCAACTCAAACCGCCAGTTAAACAGATATGGCGGTGGATAGATTTCAGTTTTCCAAGAGCGTGACAAAAACAACTGATATCAGATATGCTGAGTAGAGGGAACGGTGGCTCAAGGACTTCACGGTGTGTGTTTAGGTTTTGAGCTGGTGTGGAAGGAAGGAAATCAAATAGAGATAGCGACTATCACGGTTTGCACTATTTATGGATTGATATATTTTGTCGCTTTAAGATTATACCTTTCCTATTTCCGTGGAAGCCTGTGTGGTTTGATGCTCTCTAAAGTTTCACTGCCTGGAAATGTTTTATGGAATAGAGGAAGAGCATTTGAAGAGTTGTACACCAAAATGCTTTATATCCATTTTGGAAGTTTGTCGTGTAATATCTCTAATGTATATAGAGGATGCAGTGTGTCATCATTTTGTCAAGTTACCTACTATTTTTTAAAAACTGCCTTCATACAGTTTAATTTTGTGCTATCGATCATTTCATAAGAGTAGGAATCACTCACTTTGGAATGAAACCCATCAAATGCTGGTTTTATGACAACAGCCGCTCTAACCACCTAATAACCCTCTTTTCAAACAAAACTCAAAACAGGTAAAATCCATTACAATTGGATTCCTTGCAGAGGAAGCCTTATCTTAAGCCCTATTTTGGACTCGCGGCAATCAAAATGGCCCCCGACTGCCAATGCCACGGGTATCCCCTTGGATTTCAATTCGATTCACATTTAGGGCCACAATCTACAGCAATCTCAGCTTTATTGCACCTGCTTCTCCAAGATGAAATGTTTCAATTTCCTCTGAGGAAAACTCTAAAAAGGGAAAGGGGAGAAAGAAAAGGAGCCTGGCCAAGGTGCCGGCACTGAAATATGTCTCTCCTTCAGTAATCATCCTGCGATCTTCCCTATCATAAAAAACAGGAGCAATATATAATATATCGAATGCCATGGGGGGGTGGGGGGGGGCAGATAAAGCACTATTATTGCCAGTGAACAATGGCCAATATCTGAATGAATGATAGTCATTTGACACACAGATTGAATTCTTGATCTCATTATGACTTTGGAAATCCTCCAGGGGAACAACATGATTGGCCATTTGGATGTTCTGATGCTAATCGGAGTCAGCTATTATTGGTTACTGTAAGGTCTGTGGGAGGCTGAGAGAAAAATGCTCTTTTTTTGACAGCCTGTGATGAATTTTCTGGATCTTTTGTTCCCCTGATGTGCTTTAATACTCTCTGTTACACTCTGCCTCCCTCCGCGGAGCCAAGTTAATGCGTTGGTCGTGGCTCTGTGGCGTAATGGGCGAGGTGCATTCACGTAAAATGGCTGGTTTGATCTTCACATCACCGTTTGCATCCTTTCTGGTATCAAAAAAATGCTGCTGTCGATGGAAAAGCCTGTTATAACTTGTAACTGCTTGCAGGGTGCAGGGTTTAGACGTGTTCACGACACCATAGTAACACAATACATGGTCCTGGATTAGCAAAACGTAAAGATGAGCAGGCCCGGAGAAGGAAAGCAACAGGGACAGTGACCACGAGGAAGGAGTAGCCTCTGAAGACAAAGACATTTTGGCACACACACCCTTGATAATATGGAAATAGTCTGGCTATGTAAAGTCCAACAGCACAGAGCAACGCTTTGTAAAATATGACGACGGCTTGTGTTAATCAAGATGAGAAACACCGTCGACCTCTCGCACTTGCACACAGCACAAAGAATGGATGAGTTTGCAGTATCAGTCCAATAGCAAATCCACAGCATGGCGGTTTTTAATGCAGCATGCTACCTCGGACAAGGATGAGTTGGTTTGTCTGTCTGTCAGCAGAATACCTCAAAAACGTATTTCCATGACATTTGGTGGACAGAGGCTTGAGCTGAGGGACAAGTGATTAGATTTTGGTGGATTTGGGATTTCTACCTTTAGATGATTCTCTTTTTTTTAGCCATAACTATGAAACTAACCGAGATAGAGACTTGACTCAAATCCTCAGGGTGTCTGCAGGGGTCAAGAAGTCAATTTAACATATATTGAACATATATAAGGAGCCTATGTTCACTGTTGGCTTGTACTGCCTTGCTGAGACAATTTGGATGTAAATAAATTGAACGTGTGTTGATGCTGTTCAGTGTTTTCATATATATTTTAACCTGTCGGCTCTGATGATATTTTTAGAATACTGCTCAAACTTTAAATGGAGCCTAATGAATGTATATTGTGATAAACATCAATATTGATCAATATGAATAAATATATTGGGATAATATCTTTGTCCATATCCTCCAGCAGTTTTCCACTTATCTGTGTGTATCTAAAGCTATTTACTCTTTAAACACAACGTGGCAGTGATGACAGCTGCACACTGGAGCCAAGACAATAATATTTGCTTGCTCCCATCCCGAGTCATCCCTAGTTTGTCTTGTCATTGAGTTCTTAGGAGTGGTCTTCGACTTTTGACGCTAATGTTGTTTGGTGAGGACAGTCCTGTAGCTAGCCTGCTGTTGCTCACCGAGCCCCTCTTGCTTAGTGGAGCATCTTCAGCTGTAGGCCTCGCCCGGTCTCCTCTACTGCATTAGTCTTCCTCTGACTGTGAGTTGTTTCTGCTGACCAACAGCAGAATAGTTAGCCTGAGGCAGGTAACACTGCAATCACATTGTCAGCACCCGGCCAACCCAGAGACAGCTTTTGCCTTGCAAATTTGCAACCCAACTCCATTCCGATGCAAACCAGCTTTTTTTCCGACCCAGCCAGGCAGTCATTAGCAGGCCCGTCTGGTAGCATGACTGGACACAGGTAGACTTCACTGGATGTTAGCGATCGGTACGCAAGAATGCACATGCACCTTGTTACACTTACCAATAAATTACAACTCTGGTGGTAAGAAATGAACTAAATTTGAATTGCAAGCATGCAGGATGTATTACTTGCAGGATGTATGCCCGGTGTCGTGGTACAAACCTTGTTTTTCCTGTTTCAACTCCTACATCCCCATGATGTGGCTCATGAGAGGGAAAGTCATGAGATTGACTTCAGGGCGTGACTATCCTGGAACAGGTCACCCTGTACCATTTACCCTTTGAGTCTTATTAATCCTTTGCTGTGATCAATAGATCATCAGCCAGATATCACAACAGCTACTCCAATAACTCCAGGGGCTCCAATAACATTTTGCAAATGCCAAGAGATTCTACTCCGAAATGATTTCAGCATTTATACAATGCAAATCAGACACACACACACACATTATGTATAAATGCATCAGTATACATAGTGTATATACTGATACGAATACTGTTTACTGAGTCTTTGCATGTTTTATTTGTCATATCAGTGAAATGCAAAATACAAAATGAATGAAATTGTCCTGTAAATGTTGCATGTGGTTGAGCGTATAACAATTACGGTCGGGCTTGGGTTGATCTGAACGTACCATGAAAAGTATCGGGACAGTGAAAAGTAAAATTGATTATTTTTGTTCCATACTCATGAAATTTGTATTTCAGATTAAAAATGTACAGAATGTCAGCTTTTTTGCGTACTTGTTAAACCATGTTGGAACAATGTTATTTGTTGTGTTCAGTCCTCACAATTTCTAGTGATCGAGTATGAGTTCAAATGACAGTGGATGGGTTTCTAATCAGGTGTTCCATGTTGAATGAATTTCTATAAGGGTTGTGAATGTCTCTACTTGCCTGTTGAGTCTGCTGTTTGAGTTAGAAGGCAAAACAAGATGAAAACAAGAGAATTGTCTTTGATGGAAAGGAAGATTGAAATCAAAGAAAGTTCAAATTAGAACCGTTGCAGAACAGTTGGCTTAGCGAAATCAAAAGTATGAAACGTCTTGAAACAGAAAGGAACTACGGGACGCAATCGGCAACAACAGCAACTGAAAAATCATTAGAGCTGTGAAGAAAATAACAGCCAAAGAGATCAGAGGCAATCTCCAAGGTGCAGGGGTGAAAGTATCACAATTCACTGTTGGCAGAAGACTTTCGACAGGAAAAACACCGCAAGCTGCAAACCTTTCATCAGCACCAAGAACAGAAACACCAGACTGGAATGTGCAAAGAAGAGCCAGAAGAGTTGTGAAACAAAGTTTTGTGGACAGACAAGTCAAAGATAAATCTTTATCAAAGTGATGGAAAGTGTAACGTGCGGAGTAAGAGAGGAACTGCAAATGATCCTCAGCACAACAGCTCATCTGCGAAGCATGGAGGATGACAGTGTCATGGCTTGGGCATGCATGTATTGATGATGTTACCAGTGATGGCCCCGGCAGAATTAATACTGCAGTATACAGAAAGTTCTTCTCTGCCCATGTCCAATTATACATCCAAGCTCACCAGGTGGAAATTCACAATGCAGCAAGACAATGATCCAAAACATACTGCACACCTGACCAAGGAGTTCACCGGGAAGAACAAGTAAAAGCCTTTAAACCTTGTCAGTCTGCTGACTTCAGTGCTATTGCATTTGAAGAGACAGGAAATCCCACAAATAAGCAACTAGAAAAAAGAGGCATTCTGTACTTTTGTCTTTTTGACCTGCATGCCTGAGTTTGCATGTAGTGACTAGTGGCAGTCTGGTGCCAAGAATAAACTACAATAATGTGATACTTTTTAATCCCATGGAGAAATGTTCATCTCGCTTGCCGACCCTCCTGGAAGGTCAGGGATACTTCAGCAGGGTGGGAGCTTGCCAGCGTGGGGGCTTGAAACAGGGTCCGGGATTTGAAGTGCGGTCTCTCTGACCACTAGGCCACCACACCACCCAGATGAACTTCTCAGTTGCACTTGGCCTGACATAGAAATCTTGTTTTTTTTGATAAGTAGCTGAAAATGTGTTGCAGATCCAAGTGAAATGGATAGGCGGGGGTTATTAATCAGATGAATGTGCAGCGGTGATTGTTTCTCGGCCAGGGTACAGTCAAGCCCGACTCAAATCACAAGGGTTTCGTTTTACGAGAGAGAGAGAGAGAGAGAGAGAGAGAGAGTAGAGGGCACCCAAAGACCCTGGAAAAGAGGGTGCTTGACCATTCACTTGACAGATATCCTCTGTGTCCAAGTTGACTTTGTCTGTTGTCTGGCCGCATCGTCTGTGTTTTCAATGACAACGCTTCCCCCACCCCGGCAGCTTTTGACGCTCGTACACACAGCAACACATACATAGGGCGATCATCACATGTACTGGGATGACTAAGGCATGCAAATCAAAATAAATGTTGCTTCTGTACAAATAATGCTGCCTTTGTGCAAAAGAGAAAAAAGTAACCCGTGGTAGTTTTGTTCACAGTATTTGAGTGATAGCGTTGTGAGGCAGCTTTGCCATGGGTATACGCGTTCCAGCACTTACATAACTCGGCAGATCCTTTTTCCATCCCCGTTTGCCTTTGGGTTTCCTGTAACACACAGCACTATGTTTAGGGGATATTTAAACCATCCCCCCGAACAAAGCCCGTTCCCCCTGGGGGCACAAAGACGTACAAAGTCCCTCCGTGGAACTATAGCTCCTTACATCGGAGTTGCCGGTCGTTGCCGGTCGTTGCCGGTAGTTGCCCAAAGAATAACGAAGGGGTTTTGGCACGTTCCCTTTGTATAAGAGTATTTCTGCTCGATTTCCTTTCATTCACTTTCCCCAAAAGTTACAATTTAAGGAGACTTACAAAAATGGGACTATCTGATTTAACAAAGAGTATACAGAAATAGAGTACCGGTTGTGATGAGATGGAAAAAAAAAACGACCAAAGGCAACATTTCTGCATCATTTTCACGCTGCTACACCATATGCTTGCCAGTATTGACCAACACAACAAGGCTGTCAACTCAGTCGGCATGCACCGCGATGCTCCGCGAGTTGTCCGTTTGTCTCGGCGCCAATGTCACCGAGGCACAATTCCTCTAACGTTTATTGCACTCGAAGCGATCCTTATTCTATTCCCCTCCATTACAGCGAAGGTAAAAGTAACAGCTGGTGCCCGCGGGGGTCAGAGAGTTAGGGTTACGATTGGAAACTGCTTTGTCTTGTGGGCACATATCCTTCCTTTAGCTCCACAAGGAGACACTGTGTCCTCTCTCTCTCTCTCTCTCTCTCTCGTTCTCTCTCTCTGTCTCTCTCTCTCTCTCTCTCTCTCTCTCTTCCTTGCAGACAAACCCATTCAGACTCGGTGATTAATTATTTACTCGGGCAATGAAATGCCAAAGCCCAGAGAAACACACCACCAGGAGAGAAAAGGTCACTCCCATCCTGCACACGTACATAGATACACACTCGACGATACACTATCACACACACACACACACACACACACACACACATATGCAACAGTGATGGATGGCAATAACATCTTTATCGGCGCTGCAGGCAGACATAGTATCCATCCTTATGTCCAAGCACTATAGATACCAAGGGCAAAGCAAAAACCTGACTGATGTGGTGAAATCTTCAAGAGAAGCCCCAGAAAGCTCTAATTTCAAAAACCACTCGCATGTCAGAGGTGGTGCACTATTCAATCAATAGCAGTCTCAGACACTGCCTGTGTGTGTGTGTGTGTGTGTGTGTGTGTGGCATGATGTTTACAGTGTACAAACTGGTTCTGGAGCTGCAGGCAGGCAGGCATCAAAGGGAAAACGTCGCCAATTAAAAACGGACGCCCAGACTGCACCGGTGTTTTTAAGAAGTGTCTAATCGGCGCGTCGCTTGCAGCCGAGGGTGTTTGTGTGCTGAAAAGTTTAATTGAATTGTTGTTGTTGTTGTCGTCCACAGCTCCTCGACACAGCTGGCCAAATGGGGTGCCGATGCTGCAGGATGATAAAGAGGTGAGAAGTGTGCGTGTGCGCGTGTGTTACGTGATGCTTCTTGCTGCTGTTGCGTTCAGCGTAAGCTGCTCTGTATGTACGAGGGTGCGCCATGTGGCTCTCAGCGCTGGTACGATGTGAAATCTGTATGCCGTATCTATAGCGGATATAATCCCGTTAAACTGCCGAACAGAGTGTAAAACACAAATACCAATCCACCCCCTCGATAACAGCCACTTACGCCGCCCTTATCTACCCCGGGGCAAACCAGACAGCGGGTTCACCTGCACGCCGATTCAAATGTCTCCTCGCCCCAACCCCCCCCCCACCCCCACCCCCAGATAATGATTTCTTGTCTCGTCGCATGCAGATAGCGAGAGGTCTGTTCATAATACGTCTGGACTCGGCGCGACCTCACGTTGGCTCTTTTGTACCGACCGCGGGTCAATACGCCAATAGCCATCACCCCTGGTTACTGTATTTCTTCGCCGGGTTGTCCCTTCGTTTAAAAGCCCTACGAGGCATCGTTGTCAGGGCTTAGTGTTGCTGTGCTTTTTGAGGCGTAAGAAGGAGACGGGGGAGAGAGAGAGAGAGAGAGAGAGAGAGAGAACAGCGGAGGGAAACGAGATTTTGATTGCGGATTAATGAAAGGGCATACTCTGATTCACATACCGGAGTCATAATCCCCCTCGACACACTTTCCTTTCCCATGTCAGAGACGCACGTGAGTGTTGTGCCACACGCAGATACATTCCTCTCTCTCTTTTAACCTCTCACACACACACACACACACACACCGACACCGACACACACACACCTCCCCTAATTGTCTGGCGTGTCACATTGCTGGGCTTAGCGGTGTTTAGGGGATTGGCAGGGTGGGCCGGTAGGTTACTGGGTCAACTCCCCTCTACAACTGGCCCTCAGTATCCCGAGTCTGACGTTCAGACATTCCACGACCCCGAGCGGGAGGCGGGGCTTATTTAGAGGCTTATCCCAGGCCGACAATCACACGCTACTCGCAGCGAAGATACTGCGGTGCTTCATTTCACTGGCGGTCAGTTGTGTTGTTCGGAAACTGCTTGCTTACAATCAGATATTAGGCACTCTACTAAACTCTTCTCTCTTCTCCTGTAGTAGTATAGCAGCTTGTGAACATTATTGTGAGTAAGACATCCTCAGCTAAGAACATTTCCAAGTAATAACTCGCTCGTTGCACCGCTGACTGAGCTTCTGAAGCAAACAGTGAGGAGGAAACAGCTGATTTCTGATCTGTTTTCCTGCTGTGAAGCGTTGTCAACTGAAAACCACATACATATAATAGGCTTTTTAAAGGAGAATGATGAATGTGTTATTTCTACGCACTAATATAGGTTGCGCTACGTGAGCAAACATTCATTTAAATCTCCCACGGCCACAGAAGAGACGGGCGAGTTCGACCCGACAGCAACTCTGTAATCTCTGTACAGAACAAAAAAAGATTGGAAAGGTGACTTTGATGGTATCCAGGGTTTCTATAGCTTCAGGGTACATTTCCTTGTTCTGACACCACCGTAGCACCACTATAATAAGACAGCTCGCTTCAATTCGTTAGATCCCTGTTTCTCTTTGTTTCCAGAGTTGTTTGTTATTGTTCATAAGAATAGCATTACGTGGGATTGAATGGGATTATTAAATTGAACATCTCCTTTTAACTTTGCACAAATTTGCACAAATTTTGACTTTAAAAGTGCATATTACAGTTTTACACATTACACATTTCTCCAAACGGTGAAATGCTTTGCACCTCCAAAGTGGAAACGCCCATTCACTTAGGAGGACAATGTGGCTGGCATGCAGGAAAAAAAAAATTGGATGTTCATCAAGCCTAATGGTGTCAGTGGCATAAAATCCATAGGCATCGCTACACCCTGCATTATATATTAGAATGGATGTAATCAGGCTCTGTAGCGCAAGGAGCAACAATGTCTGAGCGTTGTGGTCACTTCCTGCACCCTCACCTGCCACGTTGAGACGAGCCTGAAAGAAACCCTCCTTCAAATACCCACCCGCCACAATCACTACCGCTGACACACACAAACATGCACTCCAGAGTTGGGCCAAGTACTATCTGCAGATGCTTATGGTGGGGTTTGCCACAAATGCGTGCCAGAGAGTTTAGACATTCAGTATACTTTTAATGATGTGATACTTTATTGATCTCTATAGAAAAACTGTCTTTCAGCGTTTTGCTCAAGGGCACATGAGCAGAGCGGCTGCTTGGTGACACGTGTTGAGGGTCCGTCTCCCTCATCGCTGCGCCACCCTACTGCCCCTTTGCGTGTTTGACAACATACCCAACACGCTCTGGCTTCACCTGACGCAGCGAACGTCACCTGTCTCGCACTTCCTTGCAAGTTAAAACAAATTGCTCAAATTGATTTGCATCTGCTGGTTGACCCAGGTCTGATACACAAATAAACACACACACACCGCACTCTCCTTCTCCTACCCGAACACAACATTGGTCCGTGTTTATTAAATACGCCGCAAATGCAGTCATTTGTGTCTGTCTGGAACAATGGCTCTCTCCATTTAGCCAGAAAACAGAGGATCACAGCAACAAGTGGTCTATTTGTTTGGGTCTGCTGTGTGGAAGTAGCTTGGAGGCGAGTGAGGGGGGGGGTTTCTATTGTTGAGGGAAATGCTATTTCATTTTCTCATGAAGCTTTTGCCCAGCTTTATGAACAAGCACCTACGAAATGATTGGTCTTTCGCTTTGTAACGCAGCTTATGTCTCACTTTGTGAAAGCAGGCCTGAAATTTCACCTTTGTGGGGAGAAATGGAAAAACATATATTTCCACTGTGAAGGGAGAGAGAGGGAAGGATGCAGGGCGAGCTGCTTAAGGAATAATCCACCCTAAAACACTCAGCAGCTATTGGTGACAGACCTTTCATTTCTGGGCCCACTCTGTTAGTTGGTGGTGTATTTGTCCCGTAGATACATTGAAGGTTTTCTTTTTTTCCCCATCTATTATCCTGTTAATACTCAGACCTCATGTGTCATGTGATAAACAGCATGCATCCATTTGTGTGTGTGTATTAAAGAGACGAGGGAGGGGGAGAGAGACGAGGGAGGAAAGAGCAGGCAAGGGGTAAGGAGAGATGGTGAGCTGAAGAGAGGAGTGGAAAGGACGAGTCAAGAAAGAAGGAGAGGGGGGAGGAGGACTGTGGGAGAGGCGATAGAGGGAAAGGCTCGAGGGAAGGTGCTCAAATCAAGGAGAAGTGAAGTGCAAGGGATTGTAGATTAGTGAGCAGCAACTACATAGGAAAGAGGCTGGAGGAGTGGGGGAGAGAGGGGGGAGAGAGGGGAAAGGGTTGAGCAGATTGCCGTGGAGGCAGAGGCACCCAGAGAGGGGGCTCAGGTTATGAGGCTGAGGGGGGGTGGGGGGGGGGTCTTCGGGTGGAGGAGGAAAAAATGAAACGATGAAAAAGAGGAGTGTGAAGAACATAAGGCTCTCACAGTAGGAAGCGTCTGACAGCCTGTTACACTGTCCACAAAATGATGGCAAAATATAGACCCCCTACCGACACTCCTCAAACACCTATCTAGGTGAGCGCGTGCACACACACTCGCTCTCGTACTTATACCCTTGTAATCCGCCAAAATGAGGCCATTTTTCCAGCCCTCCCCTCTACAAAGGGGCAATTTCAGGCTCACGGCTTAAACTAGACTTTTACCGGCCTCTATCTGTGGCCCTTTAGTTGACACAACAGACTAGCTAGCTAACTTGGTCGTTTTGAGACAGGAAAAAATGCACTTATTGCACCTTTAAGTTTTAGTGTTCATGTAAGGTTCATGGTAAGATCAGGAATGATGGAATAAAGCTACAATATGTAATATTTCACCTTCACAATGTGGTGCACATCCCAAAAGGTCCTGGACATCATTGAAAAGCATGACCGATGATCTACGTCTTTTATTTATTGTTATTTTAATCGAAGTAGAATTGCATGTTTCATATTTCTTTAAGGTCAGGGTAAGAGCAAATCGAGTCAATGCCGATCCGCACAAGCAGCATAGAAGTGCCAGCATTAGTGTGTGTGTGTGTGTGTGTGTGTCTGTTCCTGTCAGTTTCTGTTTCATCCTCTTCTCCGACATGTCTTTTTTTTCCTCGGCGGCCCCTCTCCTCTGTGGGAGTTGGAAACACAAGCACAACGCCTGAGCATTAAAGTCAGTATTTTACAGCGAGTATTAGAGCCCGCTGTGTCTGTCTACACCTCCTGGTCCTCGTCTTTCCACTCCTTTCAACGAGACGCCGCGTAAGATATCTGCCAGTTGCGTGAAAACAATGCGAACATCACCGCAGCCCAGGCAGGAGGCAATCTGTGTAAACACGGGGTGCGTGCGCTCCTCGGGTGTACCAATGGCGTCAAGCAAGGCACAGTGACTCCAAAGTAAAGTATCCTTGTTGTTGTCGGTGTGCACAAGGGGTGTTGCATCGATTCACACAGCGTCACGGGAACATCTGACGCCTGGAGCTCGTATAGACAGGCCTACATAGTCCACTGCCACTGTACCGATCCAGGCAATGGTGAAAGTCAAGTGTAACTCTGCCTCTCTTAAGTTAGAAAGACATTCAAATTCCTTCTTTTTAGACTTGGTTTGCCTTTGCTTTGTCTCCTAATCTGTCGTAGTCTAGATTGAAAGTCATTTTTCTAGCAAATTAACTGGATGAGTTGAGTTGACTTTTCCATTTTCGTGAAATAATGCTCTCTCTGTCTCTTTCTGTCTCTCATAGCTACATCTATGACCCCTCTGTTGCAGTCGATGGCAGGAAGAGCGAGTCCGCGGGCAGCTCGCTGTACCAGCCCCACTACCCCCCGGCCCCCAACAGCGACCCACCCAATAACCACAGCAAGCAGAAGCGCGGCTTCCACAACCTGGGCTACAGCCGGTCCAACGACGGCACCCTCAAACTGGAGGTGGACAACAACCACGTCAACAGGCTGCACGCCGCCTACACTTCCCCCGAGAGGGAGCTCTCCCAGCGGGGGAGCGCACCTCCCACCGAGGGGGGTCTGTACATCATCCAGCCGGAAGCTCCGGGACCAAGATGGGTGATGCACGACAAAGGCCCGAGCCAGGTGCCCGTTTACCCCAACATACAGGACTACGCGACTCCCTCCCCCTACGACCAGCCGGACAGAATGAGAAACTACGGCAACGGGGGTCGCGGGACGGCGAGGAACGGGTGGGACCCCTCCATCGGCGACAGGTGCGGGACGGGGAGCGACAGCCTGTCGGCGGACGAGGTAGACGAGGGCGTGGGCGGGACGCCGGAGTACCCGTGCGACACCGGGGACGAGGGAAGCATCCTATCCGGGGACCTCCACACCAGCACCACCAGCGTGTCCTCGGCCGACACCCGGGACGACCACAGACCCGCGAAGACGCCGGAGCTTTCCACCGTGGAAAGCGGGATCTCGGTGACAAAGAGCGAGGACGAGGAGGAGGAGGTGCAAAGCGTCACGGACTCGATGGTGGCGGAGGCTCTCGCCGCGCTGGAGGCAGCCACCGCCGGGGAGGACTGTGAGTGACAGCCTCCCCTTTGTCCACCGTTAAAACGACGACACGATGTTGGGCTCTCTCTCTCTCTCTCACCGGTCTTTGAAGAAACTCTCCGCGGTGACTTGGACGTGAAGGTGACGTGTCATCGTTCTCGAAACCCCGACTTTGCCACAACGCCGAAATCAAAGATGTAGTCTTTGTGTTTTTATCAAGGACACGGGAGCGAATGAAGGAAAACTCTTGTTTACAAAAAGTACAGATTTATTTTTGAACTTGAGTCCTGGGTATTTTTGTATTGCTGTCACACAGACAGACAAGAGAAGACTCTGCCTTGCAAAGGAAAGGGCAACGTGTGCATGAAGCCACAAATGAAGAGACATCAACGTGTAGACTGAATATGGCCTGCAGCCACAGAAGCCTGTTAGAAAGCCCATTTGATTCTAGTGTGTTCTACACTCCTCAGTAACATCTACTACGACGACACTGCTTTGCCATATCAGTACTGTTCTTGACCAGATAATACTAATACACCACATATGAAGACTTCTATTCTAAAATGATGAATCTATCCATCTAGAAAAAAAATCCATCAGTCATTTTGTGAGGATAGGTATTTAATAAATGTTGGATATTTTATTTTGGAACAAAACTTTAGTAGTACATGCTTCTCTGTGTATCCACAGTTAATATTTTCATAGTGAGTGCTTGCCATAGCTTTCTCTCTCTTCAGGGAGCTCGCCCTTGTTTCACTGAGCGAGCGAAAGAGGAAAGGTCACCGCGTTGTTTTATTTTGTACGCTAACTATGCTGTTGTCTCTATTTTTGTGTTCTCTTGTTATTTATAATATCTTCACTCACATAGTTCTTGGTTCAGAAACGTAAGACTGGAGTAGTACAGCACATGAGGAAACGGGCCTTATTTGTAGAATATCCAATTGCATGTCGACAATTGATTTGGTTTTTTCATTTCAAAGAATATGAGAAAACGAGATATATTATCTATTTTAGTGTCAATCTACTTGGAGGAAATTTGTTTGCATGCTATTCAATTATCATCAGATAAATGAATAGTACATTTCTCAATTTGACACAAAGATTATGTGTCACACATTTTCCGCGTGCAGAATTACTGGGTGAGAACCGCAGATATATAAGGATATCAGAGGCCTTTCCATATCAAGGGTTTTTAGCGAGGTGGTAGTCTGAGCACAGTACATATCCTCACCTGGTGCTGGATGCAAAAGACCGGGGGGGAAAACCACGCCCGCACACCGCATTGACGCTGCCTTAGTGGTCCGTTCAGCAACTTTTCATCGTCAGCTGGTCTCCGTGATGAATTCACTGGTGAATAAACCACTGAGGGGCCGTCAGTCCGCTGCACCGGGACATTTTGTTTCTATGTTATAGGTCAGGGTTTGTGTCTGTCGTCTGGCCTGTGACGTTACTTCAATTCGGTGCTTGTTGGGCCTTATCGTGAACTAATTGAGGCTAGATGGTGCAGAAAGCATAACAACCCACACATGTAACGGCCTTTTAAGAGCCTGTAAAAGCTCATTAAGCTTTTTTGTTTAAGGAACAATCTTCCTATTGTTTTTTTTGTTTTTTTTACTACGACTCCCTTTTCAGTCATTGTTTGCCTGCCAAATCATTTCTACTTATTCTATTTGTATGTACTGTAAAATAAAGAAATGTATTTTAAAAATGTAAGCTGGGACAGTACTTTGTGTACTCCGTAGTAGTTTTAACTGATTCTGACAGACTGACAGACAGAGCTTAGAGGCACACTCAGAAAAAACAGTGGCTGTTTTATTCTTGGTTTCTGTGTTAGCCTCAATTCATACCCGCAGTTCTCCGTCCTTGGACAACGAAGGACGAAGTGGAACTCAGAAAATAATTATTCTAGCCAGTGTATCTATCTATCTATCTATCTATCTATCTATCTGTCTATCTATCTATCTATCTATCTGTCTATCTATCTATCTATCTATCTTTTTATCTGTCTGTCTGTCTATCTATGTATCTGTCTGTCTGTCTATCTATCTATCTGTTTATCTATCTATCCATCTATCTATCTGTCTATCTATCTATCTGTCTATCTATGTATCTATCTATCTTTCTGTCTGTCTGTCTGTCTATATCTATCTATACAAGATGTATAGATATCTATCTATACATCTTGTATAGATAGATATCTATACAAGATGTATAGATATCTATCTATACATCTTGTATAGATAGATATCGTCTTCTTTAATGACGCTGGCCAAATCTTTTACTGCATCCTAAAATGTCAATGGGGAAAAATCAACTTCTCACTTCCTGAAAAGTCGACTTTCTTAAGAGACTCTCTCTCTCTCTCTCTCTCTCTCTCTCTCTCTCTCTCTCTCTCTCTCTCTCTCTCTCTCTCTCTCTCTCTCTCTCTCTCTCTCTCTCTCTCTCTCTCTCTCTCTCCATACATGAGTGTCATCACTGTGGGACTGGGTGTTTAAACCTCCCTGTTACAGCAGTTGGTGCCTCGGCGGGCAGCGGCTCGGGCCCCGGGGCCACGGCTAATGAGGCCCCCGGGGCATCGCTCACGGCCAGGGAAGCCGCGCGCCGCCGCCGCCGCCGCCGCCGGAGCCTTCCGGAAACTCGGCTTTACGCGCCCGCCGTGACTGAAAGCCGAGATCGGGCTGACTTCGGCTCTCGCCACATGAGAGGCTATTAGTGTGTCTGTCCCAGTGTCTCCGCACAGGAGGCGGAACGGAGCTTGACGGTACCGAAATAGCCCGGTGTTGCGACGTTTATCTATTCATCTCATCCACCCCCTTCTATCTTCATCCCTCTCTCTCCTCCCTCTCCGCTGTAATTGTTCACCATGGCTCTCTCAATTACAGCGTGTCCCTTTTGAAGCCTTAAAAACTTTGTTCTCTCTTTAGTTTGACTTTGCTCTTCAGGCGTGGCAGGGTGGCAGTTCGAAGGTGTCCATCTGTGTCTTGAAGGGTTTTATGTACTTACTTACTTACTTACTTATTTATTTATTTATTTATTTATTTATTTATTTATTTATTTACAAAGCCATTTATGTGTTTCTTCCAGACCTGGGTCAAATAACATTAGTCTGGTTGTTGGTACCAGCTAGGTGGAGTCTGGGGACACGTTGCAGGTGGTGTCAGGTAAGTTGTCAGTTATAGAAAAGTTTAGTAGATTGACTTTCATACACTTTTCATTCTATATAAACGTACAAACTTTGGCTCATGTCAACTTACCAGGCATTATAGTCTTATAGCCGATTCACCCGAGCCTATTGAAAGGACGTTTCACTAAATGGCTTCACATGTACTGCGCGGTTCAGTTTCACACATCACCGCAGCACCAAGTGTCAAGTGATGAAGTGATACAGGAGACAGCTTTGTGTCATGTGATGTCACACAATGGGATATAGCTGTGAGCCTCGAGGCCACGCGGAGACCTACATGGCACTCTGGGTCTATGTGTGCGCTTACATTTACATTTTAGTCTTTCAGCCGGAGCTCTGATCCAGAACGATCCAGTGAGTGAGCAGGGAGGGATCCAGTCTCTGATGTGGGGGTCAAACTTGCTTGGTTATGTGAGAGAGCGTTTTTTTAAAATGTTATTCGTTGCCATTCATTTTGCATTTCATCTCTATTTCTCTGTCCTTTGATGCTGGGTTGTGTTGTGGGGTTTTTTCCCCCCGCTGATAACTTGTGGACACGGTGGGCAGCGTTTTTGTCAGCAGGCTGCGTGGTGTACAAACCCAGAAAGAAAGAACAAACAGGCTCTCAGTATCTTGCACGTACACAATGACTTCTGCCCAAAGGCCAAAACAAACTCTGAAAACAAGTTTTTAAAAAAAATCTGCCAATGTGGTGAGATCATTCTGCTTGTTCCCAATGCAAATCAACTTGTTGCTAGAATTTTCTTGAATGAAGTCACATCATCTTTGATACCTTTGATGCCTCATGTTATGATATTGTCACCTTTTTCAACAGAATTCTTAAAATAAGTGAAACTGCATGGAGAATTAATGAAATTGTCTCATCCCATCGTCAGGAATTTGTCAGGAAAATGTGATTATATGATTAAATGAGATGAATATTTTTTAAAAAGAACTGTGTGCATGCACTGGGTTTGTCCCATGCATTTACAACCAGTTGTAATAAACCTGCAACAAGTGCAGTGTGTGATTGTCTTCTAAAATGAATATGAACATCTACATGCATGGAGAGCAATAACAGGCTGTCAGTATCTTCTCTGTAGCACCCATTGAATAAAATCAACGTGACTCATCTTTTAATCAATGCATCTTACCACGTAAGAACAGAGCCTGGATCAGCTCGTGCGTCACCGTATTACTTTGATCCTTTCAATGAGTTTGAAGATGAAAATGAATAATTCCAACGGAAGAAACACACAATGCGGGACTAAAGTTACAAAAGAAATGAAGGAAATACAGTTTGTATAGTTTATAGATAAACAATCCATACACATAAGGAGCCAAACGACTCCATTTCCGCCCATACAAAAATAATAATAAAAGGAATTGCATTCGATTTGTAGATAAACAATCCATACACATAAGGAGCCAAATGACTCCATTTCCACCCATACAAAAATAATAATGAAAGGAATTGCATTCGATTTGAAGTTGAAAAATGTGTTGCGATAAGCCTCAAACTCATACATAATAAATGAAGAAGAAAAAAATTGACATTTAACAGTCACTTGTTAAAATGAAGCGCTTGAGCCCCCGGGCCCACGCTGCTCCTTCAAAGCAAAAACAGCATGTTGGCTTCTTCAAAATAAAAGACCCTGTGAATAATTTAGTGTATCAAAACATACAGGTTTACGTATGCTGTGGGCACACGGGAATGAGTAGGTGAGTATATGCTGTTGATGACGATGTGTGTGAGAGTGAGAGACACACACACACACACACAGAGAGAGAGAGAGAGAGAGAGAGGGACTCAAATCCACTACTGACATCCTGGTATGAAAGTGAGAACTGTAAAGTATGGCAAGTTAATGGAGTTTAGATGAGTATTTGAGTACTACCCTGTATCCTTCAGAGCTGTTCTATACTACTGCTGTCATTTCAGTGACTTGAGGTAATCCACTTTGCTGAATCCCGTCTCACCACGCTCAAGACAACAGCGCAACAGTCAGATTTGCAACGTGTTAATTTCTGCCACAATCTACTCCACTGCACCGTCAATTCCATGAGACTTGAATGAAAGTCGGCGACCATGCGGGCAAATAAAGGGGTGTCAGATTCCTCTGTGTTGCTTTTACTAGGTCCATTAGGCAGTGTACTGTAGATAGTCCCAGAGGTGTATGTGTGCTTAGTTAACATGTTTGTTTTTCTCAAGGCTTTGTTGGAGTTAATGATGTCATCCCTAATTGTGGTGAACTCACTTCCTCGTCTCAAAGGAACAAGTCTATATTTGAAGAGAAAATCTCCCCCTTGAACAGGACTCCCATTACTCTGAAAGATCTTGGGCTGTTGACTCTGGATCTACAAACAGGAACAAAAGCCCTTGAGCTGAAGGCGTGAGTGCCAGAGCACATCAAGGCGTGCTGGAGCTGTAGCAACTGTACAAATGGGGGTTTTTCCTCCATTTATTTCCTGGTTCCAGTCTGTTAACACTGGAGGGTCTGGAGTTCAGGGTTAGCACTCCGCTAACCTTGTAGCAGGTAGAAGTCTAATGTATTGTGGAGGAAAACTCAGGCATCAGACCTCCAGGGTGGTTTTCACTAGTTGTTATTTTTACAAACTTATCCCATATTATATATATATATATATCCCATATATTTTAACAACATATCCCACCTGTTTTTGACCTGATAACTCGCATGACATTTTCACCTATTAGTGACCGATTTCAGCCTTGTTGCCTTTTTTCCCGGGGTATTTGATAATGTTTGACTTCTGTCAAGTATTATTATATATTATATATGTATGTCAATGCCTCCTTCTGATTGGTTGAGACGCGCAGAACGCGGAAAGAGAAATCAAACGGAGCGCTTGTCTTTGTGTTTTCGCAAGGTGGGCATTGAGCCATTTCAGGAAGGTCAGCGCGTCAACAGCCCTGACGTAGTTGGAAGGTGTTAAACATTGACTAGACTTCCTCCCCGCGGTCCTAAATGATTCCCTAAAAAATGTTTGCCCCAGGAGCCAGAGCCCCCATCCTCTTGGCTGATATCCAGGGACAGAGATAAGATGTGGGGCACTTAGCCTGGCATCGGCATGGGAACCCTGTCGCCTGGAGGCCTGAATAATTCAGTGCCTGAGATAAATTTACTGCTTATGAAGAAGTCATGCCACAGAGCAGAAAGAGGTATTATTATCTATACTATTTTTACCTAACACCTAATATTCTTGGGTTGGTTTTTTTTTACTCATATTATTATAATTTGAGACAGAAGGAAAGAAAGATGGGTGTCACCAGGGTAAGAGCACACACACACACACACATATATATATATATACATGGAATGAGTCAATATTTGCACCAGGTCCTTCCACTGCTTACTCAAGTCCCACGCAGTCAACAGCATTTCCTTCCAACAGGTTTTACACCCCCCGAAGCCATCTTGTGTGTTTGTGTATCTATAGGTGTGTGTTTTAAAGGCCGGTTTAGTCTAAGCCTAGAGCTATGGGTGAGGTGTCGCCGCCTCGTGTGCTATCGGGGGTGTTTTTCCACTGCATGTAAACGCTCTCATCCCTGTCAACACTTTGAAAGTCTATCCTCCCTCCAGCGCTGTCAAGCGTCACACGGGAGGACCGGTGAGAACGACACGTCACTCAAGAATCCTTGTTTTATTGCGTCCTCGTTCAGAATAGCCAGGCAGCGACTAGATCAACTAGATGTTTATTAGCTAGATTCATTCTGCGAAACACCCAAACTGATAGATTTATAATCGCGGTGTTCGATTCCCTCTTTAAGGCCGGGGCGTTTGTTTGCGCGACTGAGAAGGTTTGTAAGGTCAAGAGGAGAGGAGGGAGTCAAGAGTTGTTAATCCTCGGGTTACGACACACCTCTCCATCTCCATCTCATCTCCATTATGTGGAAGTAATATGGGACAGAGCCGGAGGTCATCGGACTACCTACCGAAGATGAAGAAGACAAATCATCTTTTCATTACAGTACAGAGAGAGAGGGGAGAGGATGTCGAGGGGGGAAAGGAAATGAGAAAGAATAGAATATGACCATAGATGGATGGTTCGGTCAGCGGGCAATGCACACGACTGCAATGCTTTAATCGATGTAATATACTAATAACTCATACAGGGAGATATTACACCTTCAGACAATTGGTGACCAAAAGTATTTTCATTAGCGTCAAGGAAAAACTCAATGGATTCATTTCTAGTGTCGTTGGTTAGTCAGCTTTATTTCTTTACTTTTTTTTTTATACAATTCACAATATATAATTCTAAAAAAAGCAAAGACATGACATCATTCCCGAAATATGAACAATAGTAAAGGCACATATAATTTAATTTAAAAAAAGAGGCACAATGAAATTAAATTCACAAATAACAAATAGACAATAAGCACTAAAGTAATAGCGTTTTGATCATGAGGATCAATGGATTTGACTGATTTTGGGCTGGGTAGATCTTCTACTTCATGTCACCAACCTAAAGACTATAGAAAGGCGGTTAAGATTACTCAAGTTGTGACAAAATACTTTGGCTTCTGTGCGCGCTCAGCTTTGGTTCCATTACTTTCTCAGGACCGAAACAGTCTAGGTACTACCAAGACATGACAAATGTAATGACTCAAAATCATCTCAAAGACTCAAAGAACCTTGCATAGTATTACACATTACATATTACTTTGACATGCCTTTATAATCTATAACTTGAATAAAAAAGGGGGGGAGTGTTATTTGTAGTAATACAAAACCAGATATTTTTGGAGGTAATATGAAACAACAAATCGTTTTTTCAACATGCAACAACCTTTGGTGACTTGCTAGCCACTAAAAATGATTCTCGATACTGTAAACATCTGATGAAAGGCTGCATCCATTGTCCCTTTCACAATAAAACACCCATGTAAGCACTCATATATGTGCTTAGAAATGAAGTACACGTGTCATTAGAAAGGATGAGGCCTACTTCCTGGAGGACCAATTGATAGATAATCCATTGAGGATTACATCGTTTGTACAGTATCTATTCATAACCTTTAGCACAATGATAACAAATATACAGGCAGCTTATAGAAAACACACAATAAATCGAGGTTAAATTAATAGGTAGCTTCATCGGATACATTTACTGTATTCAGTCTACAGCTAGGCCAATACCAGCAGGGCAACGTCCCCTTTCTATCAATCAGTTAAGAGGTTGCAGAACAACGAGGCAACGCAGGAGAAGATGGACACAAAACGAATTGGAGGAAGCAATGTGGCCGTTTCAACTTCAGTCAAAGTCAAAATGTCAGCCATTTTTGCTTCAACCTTTCCAAATAATCTTTGACCGAGCCTTTGGTGAAATGCCCCGTGATACCCTTTATCATTTTTGGCACAGTTTGAAAAAGATCATCCGCTCTTGTGAGTCCGCATTCAGCGCCGCCAGATGAAAATGTCTTAACAACGTCGATTCGACACAGGAGGAATTAGGGATGAAAGGCATACCACCGGTGACCTTGAAGACTGGGAAGAGCTTGGACATTCTTAGGATGTGGGTTTGGGTTTCGCTATTCTTGGCATAATAACACAGCTACCCGCGGCTTTACAATAAAAAAAAAACATTCAGAGTCCTGGTCTCAATATTAGAGCCTATTTGTTCTATGAGGAAGATTTAGAAAGCTTCTCGTTTCACCCAGAACGCTAGAGGTCAGACTGGGCTTGGAGCGAACGTTCATCCATTATTGAATAGTGAGATTATTGGGTTTGGAAAAAAGCAAAAGCAAATTCCTCTGGCAGGGGGCGAAGATGTTGCAGAGATCGCTTTTGTGCATTTGTCAGATCTTCGACTGGTCCGCTCTACTTCCTGGTTCTGTGGCCACGCGACCGTCATCGGATAGCCATTTTGTTCCTCCTTCATCTTTCGGGGAGTGGCAACCTACAAAACGATCTGTGAATATACAGACTGGCCTCTGGTGAAGAGAGAGGTGTGTGTGTGTGTGTTTGGAGAAGACTTGAAGACGTGCGCGCGCACACACACACACACACACACATACGTCATTCACAGACATCAAGGACCAGGATGGCCTCGCGAGTAATGTGACCGTCCTTCCTCTGCAATGCCCGGGTGCAATACTTGACCCATCTAAGTGCTGATATGTTGTTACGCTCTCACTTGGGTTTAAAAATTGTCCTGTTGTTGTTGTTTCTCTCCCCTCTTTGGAAAGCGCCACTGTTTTGTCCTGTGGGGTGAATGTGGGTTGTTAGATAGATATGTCTGAGAAATGGAGACACACATGAGAAAAAAAAAAAACATTACATTACATTACATTACCTGGACGTTTGTCATTTGGCATCGTCGGTGTTGTCTGGCTGCTCCTGCTAGGAAGAAAGCAATATTGATTCAGTGAAGGAAGGAAAATTCTCACACTGTTATATATCAAATCTGACGTTCAATGGACGTGTTGGAATTTACCTTTTTGTTGTATCCACTTTCCCTCAACCTGCCTCGCCTACTTCTACCTCAGTTAGTGATTTCCTACATTCCCCAGATTGACCGTCTGACAACTCGCCTCTTGTTGGATTCATCGATAGAGCGATACGATAGTGAAAGAGGCAAGAGAGCGAGCGTTTCCACTTGAGAAAACGCAAGAGCCCCTACTCAAACCACAACACGTCTTGTGGCTGCATTACATTATGGTCTATTGAGGTGGAGAAATTGGTATCTCTGGCTCTTCTACGATGGATTTCTCCCTGAATGATGACTGCTGAACATCGGTGCAAAATGGTGGGTCTAGAAAGAAGTGCTTTCTCTTCAATTCTGGAGTGACTGACACCAAATAACATAATGTTTGGGAATAAGAACACCACCAAACAACCAAACGGACCCAGGAAGGCAAGATACATTGCCAATAGCTGTATTTTAACAGTGTTTAAGTGTTTTAGGGTGGATTTTTCCTGTAAGTCCTCACTATCTTTGTTTGTATATTTTCTTGGGTTGAAGGAGTTTATTTTGACGTTTCGTTTATTTCGACGTTTCGTTTAATACGGCGACTGACTATATGATGTGGCTAAACCTCAAAGTTAAAGCCCTTGATACAAAATGCAAGCAATCCATTTACAGTTTTATTTGTAAAACACAAGTAGATCCCCACCCTAAAACAAACGTACACGTTATTCTTAAGATATTGACTCAGTCAAGGATGGTGAACCTAAACCAGCCCATCCCAAAGCTTGAAACAAGACGGTTAAAACTGTAATCTCTCATGTGCATGAGCAGCTCTGAGCACTGTGGCAGAACAGGGGACACGGCATGAGGTGCATTTCCTACAACGCTCAGCCCTACTGCCAACTGTTTAGTGTGCTACTTTTATAAGCTCCACCTCGTTTTTGAGACTTTTATGTTTTATTGCAATGTATTCCCCAACACACACTAATGACAGAATGTTCAGAGGGGGTGATGTCATCAACCTGCACACGCACACACATGCAGGAGAGGTTTAAAGGGAGGATGAATGTAGAGGTGAGGTGAGAGAGAGAGAGGAGGGGAAGGACACTAACTCCTCCTCCAGAGAGCTCAATAATACGTTTTGGGTCCCAGAACCAGAACCACCCCCCCCCCTCCCCCCTCCACCTACCTGCTCTCAACACTAGCATCCACCCTTCAGCTACACCACCTGCACTGTGACTTTGGCATCAAGGTGGATTTTTCCCTGAACTGTTTGGACCGCAGCTCCCCCCGGCTTGACACTGACCTGCTGGGACTCAGAGGCGGTCCTGGTCCTTAGGCTCCGCCTCCGTAGGAGATGTAGGGGCACTCCCATTGGAATCGGTGAGCAGCAGGGTCCGCCGCTCCCGGGTGGCCTTTTCACACTTCGTCACGCGGAACCTGGCGGGGGGGGGAAACACCGGGGTCAACAGCTGCTTCGGCTCAGTACAACAAACTACTGCTCTGACGTGGGGACCCACCGCCAACGAGATGACACAGACAAAAATAAATATATACTGTTGAACTCTTTCAAGGAAGTTTTGAGGTAAAAAATAAAATATCCCAGTGTGAGTTATTTTTCTAGGTCAGAAGGAAACCTACAAACTGTGGCGTACTGACAAAAATTGGTTGACTTCAACTGTTTATTTTGTCAACAAAGCAAAATAAACCAGGGGAAATGTCACCGAAATGACACCCGCAACAGGTTGTGCTGCAGAACATGAACTGATCAGTGGGTATCAGCCAGTCTCATCAACACTGCTGGTTTCCCCCCTGCTTCTCAGTGAGGTTAACACACACACACACACACACACACACACACACACACACACACACACACACACACACACACACACACACACACACACACACACACACACACACACACACACACACACACACACACACACACACACACACACCAAAGCTTTAATTAAAATCAGTAAATGAATATTTGTATCCAGGTCATGCTGACCCTCCGTGTACGTGGCCATTCATCTGGGTGTTCAAATGAAAAGCAGCTACTCTGCATCCCAATCAGCACTCAGCAGGACGCCCAGCTGCACCGTCTCTGGGGTTCACTTGTGGACGGGGAGGGAAGTGGTCCGTTTTCAAGACCCGGTGATATACAGACTACTCAGACAGCCGTACAAACACTTAGTTAATAAGAAGACAGCAGTACACAGCAGTACTTCCTTAACCTTCGCTCCTCACTGGGACCGTATAACATCGTCACAGACCGTCCTGTGAACTCGCAAACTCTTCCTGTCACACTCGTGGCCCAGGAGGCTTCACAACACCGGGTAAGTTTCACCTCAGACCTGAACCTCGTCTGAGTCATCTTGCAGCGTCGGCGTACCCAGGTCCGCCCTGACGGTAACCCCCAGGTCACTCGCCCGGCGTGAACGTTACCAGGACAATTTTTGTTGGTGTTTTTTTTTTTTTTTTTTCAGTGCTAAATATTCTTAGTTAGTGTTGATTGGAGCGATGTGGCTCTGGAGCGGGTGTTCAAACATATCTAAAAGTGTTAAAGAATGGCATGGTGTTGATTATGATAGAGCTGCAACTTGCACTTTAGGGTGCTTTAGTTTCCTTCCTCCATCACTCAGCCACACACACACACACACACACACACACACACACACACACACACACACACACACACCTGCCCACAGCCAGGACGGTGACCGATCCACATTGGCTGCGGCGCTGCTCCGCCTTGCGGGCCGACGGCCTCCTCATTAGCGGCCATTTCTTCTGACTGCAGCGGCTGCAGATGTTCTTGCGACCCCCCGGCCCCCCGATGGTGTGCAGGTGGCTGCAGGTGTGCTTGGCGGCTCCGTCGGGAGCCCCCGGTGATAAAGGAGTCAGCGGCGGGGTCAGGTTGGTGGGGGAGGTGGGGGAGGAGGGACTGAAATAAAAAGAGGAGGAGAACCGGGGTTAATGCGACACGACAAAGTCACTGATACTAAACTGTTGCAGCAGCATGTTGCAGCAGCGTGTTGCAGCAGCATGTTGCAGCAGCATGTTGCAGCATGCCGTCCAGGTGAGGAGCAAACTGCTGATTTCAGTGTGGCATTAACAACGGAGGCTTTTCACAGCTGACCTGCAACAACTCCTACACAGCACCACGGTGTTTCACAGCCTGCCACTGTGGAATTGACACGGTGATATTTTACATTTCAACAATAATTACTGACAACCTCTTTGAACATAATAATAATAATAACGGTCTCAGAGTGAGACGCAATGTTCTGCACAAACGAGCATCAGGTGATGATCTGGACACCTGACGAGTAACGAAACTACATGAACCTGCAGAATGCAACCACACTTCTACAACCTTATAGTGCTGCTTTCAACAGGCACTATTTGTGTGTGTGTGTGTGTGTGTGTGTGTGTGTGTGTGTGTGTGTGTGTGTGTGTGTGTGTGTGTGTGTGTGTGTCTCGTCTTGCAGTCAAGGGAGACGCTGCGTAATGACTTGAGTGGTGTCAGTGATGCTGGTGATAATTGTGTGTGTGTGTGTGTGTGTGTGTGTGTGTGTGTGCTGGACTAAGTCTCCATCAGCATGGAGGAGGCACCATGGAAATGGATACGTAAGATTGGACGGGGGAGGGAAAGGGATGCTAAGATGAAGACAAACAATGTGTGTGTGTGTGTGTGTGTGTGTGAGTGATATTCCTGTCTTTTGTAACACACACACATAAAGATGCACAAATTATGTGTGTGTGTGTGTGTGTGTGTGTGTGTGTGTGTGTGTGTTGTACAGAGTGAGGATGCAAGATGAACAGATCTGCGAAACGTGTGTGTGGTCCACGGAAGGAGGGAAAGGCACAGCAGAGGGGAAAATTAAGTGATGTGAATAGAGCGGGACCGAGGGATGGTGGAGTGATATAAAGAGACACATGAGGGAGGGAGCACAGCACCCAGGGGAGAGAGAGAGAGAGAGAGAGAGAGAGAGAGAGAGAGAGAGAGAGGTTGTGGATTAATGATGGGGAGCAGCACTGAGGAGAAAGGAAGTTAAGTACCACAACCACAGAGAGAGAGAGAGAGAGAGAGAGAGAGAGAGAGAGAGAGAGAGAGAGAGAGAGAGAGAGAGAGAGAGAGAGAGAGAGAGAGAGAGAGAGACCTGGCCACACTTCAGCCCCCTCCTTCTTTTGGTCTCCCTTCCTCTGTCTCACTCTCTCTCTCTCTTTCTGTCTTCCTGTCTGTCTCCCTCCCCCATAAGTGTCCCATAAATTAGCCCCCCAACCCCCTCGTCTCCCCGTCCCACCATCTCTAAGTGATCCACTGGCAGACTGCCCGACCTGGCTGAGAGAGAGAGAGAGAGAGAGAGAGAGAGAGAGAGAGAGAGAGAGAGAGAGAGAGAGAGAGAGAGAGAGAGAGAGAGAGAGAGAGAATTTGAACAAAGACTGAACGAGGAACATTGAGTGATGCTCAGGAGAAATGTGCACGGTTGCAGATTTCTCCAGGACACCCCATTCGGCTGGGCAGGATACCTCAACACGTAATCCTTGGCACGGGCTACGCTCCTACAATTTACCCCCCCCCCTCCCTCCCTCCCTCCCTCCCCCGCCTCCCCACCCCAACCCACCTACCTCACCCTAACACATGAAAACATCTCCTCCTCTCTCCCCCTCGTCTCCCAAACACAATGTAGTGTGACAAGCAAGAGGAGAGGAGAGAGACAGGAAGATACTTGAGCAACTACTACCTTTCTTCTATCACAAACACTCCCTCCCTCTCTCCCTCCCTCACCCATTCTCTCAATTCTCTCATTCCCCTATTCGGACGAATGGCAGGACGGAGAGTGAAGACATTTAATGGCATGCTAGTCGGCTTGCAGCATCAACTCCTGACCCCATGACGCGTCGGGACCGTCTCACAGCAGACCTCTTGCTTTGGGGTTTGAAAACGACCCATTCAAACCCATTCAAACCCATTCAAACCCATTCAATCGCCTATAGATTGTACGCCATTACATACAGGCCGCTCCACCTTCAGAGTCCAACGTGATGAGAAAAAGTTATCCTGCTCTCTCTCCTTTCATATCAAAAGGGAATGCCATGCTGAATGCTGTGAAGTACATAAATGTAGTAATTTGGGGCACATTGACATTTTGTGAATGGTGCCCATCAGCTTTGCCCTCAATCAAACCTCGCCAAAGTGGAAAGTACCAGAAGAAGAAATGTGACCTGATTGCCTCGCCTGTTCAACTCCCCTCTCTGGTTCCTCCTGGTTCAAATCACTCCAGCGTTAAGGGCCTAGCGTGCTTTCAAGGAGGCTTATACTGCCATCTAGTGGTTGTACCAGTCAACACAGGCGGCCTCTTTATCAAATCCACCACTTAACGTTAGTAAGCAAAGAGTACATCAGGCCAACGAGAGGTACTAAGAGGCACCATCTTAAATGTGATATTTCACAATGTGTGTGTGTGTATATTTTATAACAAAAGAGTTTGACCTGTTCATTTTTTCCGGTGTTGTTTTATTCAGGAAAAGCAACACAAGGACACTTACTCATCTGAGTCGATGCTGTTCTCATGAACCATGGCTTTGAGGGCGTCGGAGTTCGCTGGAGAGAGAGAGAGAAAGAGAGAGAGAGAGAGAAAGAAAAGGAGATAAAAAAGTAGCGTGGGAATTAGCGAGGAGAACGCTCCAGCGACTTCAAAAGCAGAGCGCTTATTGAAAGATGGGTACAACCGATACACGCTTAACACAATTAAATGGCACACCGCGCGCAATTACTGAACGCACAATCGCTGCACACAACTCCACCTCGGGGTGGAACTTCAAAACTTCAAAATATGAGCCACAATTAGCAATAGAAATGGATTCTGGGAACAGTTTAGTGTATTGATGATTGATGCTGGTGTCTAAATATGGTGTCAGGATGCTTTAAATTTGGTGGTGCAGAATTTTTTTTTTTCCTATACTGAACCCGAACCCGATCTACTAGACGCCAACTTCTGTTACTGGATGAAAGTAGCGTCAGTGCATGAGCCAACCCCTTCAGGTGTAGCGTCACATATTTCCCTCCCAAAAGATTTCCCCCCGACAAGGCCCGGTCCTGACGCACTCACCCTAAGCCACCACGAGGAACGCGAGCTTACAGGGATAAAAAACAGCGCGCTGTGCACACAGACGAAGAAAGACGAGGAAGCCGTGCACACTTTTAGGAGAAGAAAAAGCTGCACTGAGATGACTCAAAGTTGAACGTAGGAGGTTTATGTTGAATCCATATAAATCCTCCTTATCACCCCTTATCTCCCTCAGATCATCATGGCCCCAGATGGTATTTCACAACAACACCCTTATTTTTTTTTAGTCAAAGTTCATGAGCAGTTACTTTGCTTTCAGTTGCTTTATTATTTTACAAGCCGTAATAAGATGCCAGGTGGGTGGCGGGTTTTGCTTATTGGACGACTACCAATGGAAGAAAATGACTTCAAAAGGGTTTCAGTGTTGTGCCAAGGTCAGGTGGATTTGCAAACAGCATGTCTATGAATGAAAAATCAGCATTTGGAACGGGCCTCGCAAGTCCGGGACCACTTTAGGTCATGTATATTTTATGATGCCCGCAGATAACGGGTCAAATGTCAGTCTGTCTTTTCTTTGCCTGTTCAGCCGTGGCGGCGATCGCTCGTCACGCCAACTACCTAGTTCTTCTTCTGCTATTCCGGTCAAACAACTGTCGCCGCTGCCGGAAATGTAAAACGAATCACTTCCTGCACACGCGAGGAGGACGAGCGCCAGGCCTCCGCAACACTGGGCGTTTAGAGACGCTCGTGTAAAGGCTTTTTTGTGTTGTACCAATCAATGATAAAGTAGCAAAACAGACATTTATATTGGAAATGCTGCTGCTGATTATTTTATTGAGCTCCATACGTTCAGAGTATTTTCCCAGCACGACTCATGAGCCATACCGCGTCTCCTGATATTTGACTACGACTCAAGCGTTACTGTTACAGTGAACGCACCGGTGAATCAGCTCAGCTTATCAACGGACAAAGAGTACTTCAGTCACAGGGCAATGACAGCCCGTCCCGGTGACTATTGCCTTCATAAACATTTTTTGTGATTGAGCTGTTGCTTCGTGTGGTAACACAATCACTCCCGCTTTTAGGAGGGGACTACTTCTCAGAAATGTCTCAGTGATATGGATAGGAGAGGAGGTGTGGTTGAGACTACGCTGTTGAATTTAGCGTAACGATGGGAACTTCACAGATAGGGGCCTGCCAGAGCTCCAAACAGTACGCAGAGTTGGAAAAAAACTCCTCTAGTTAGTGTTTTTATGTAACTTTTTAAGTATTTACTCCTACTTTTACTTAGTTGTTTTTTTGTGAGTCATGATCAAAACAATCATTCTGGACTTTACCTCCAATAAGTGAATCACCCCCAAACCTCAGACTGTTTTTTCTCATTTTCTCATGAGACTAGTTCGCTTACTTAGTTCGCTCCTACTTCAGTATTTCAGCGCCCTATCTGTATAGGAGTTATTTACCTACAAGTATTAACAGGTGTCGTTTTAATTGAGAGCTCCGCTGCCACGGCTTCATTAGTTGATTATCGTTGAGGTAAATAAGCCAGACAGACAGGAGAGGCGTGTGTGTGCTGATCCAGTTAACTGTTTGACGCACACAACGTTAATCCCTACCGCTGCCGTGGCTCATGTATACTCCGGCGTTTCATTTGATACGGGCGAGTACGTCCTTACATAATCTGACTTCGTCTCAGGAAATCATTTTGTGCAACGTCACTATTCAGTTGATGACAATGGGAGAACGAAGTGACAATTCAGAGCTCTCATGCAACTCCTGTGGCAGACAATGATAGTGATGTAACTATACAGTTTGTTGCGTAAACCACATTTTCCTTCAATTTCCTTCTGCATCAGCCAAAACGCAACTGCAACGGAGGGACTACCCACCCCGCCCCACCCCCGCACCTCCCCCGACACGACTCCCCCCAAACACACGCAGACACTTCCTTCCAGTACAGTGTGTGACGAAGCGCTGGTCAACACAAGCGTCAGCCGTAATGACTTTATACGAAGAGAGCTAATAAGAGCCGGATCTGACCGACGTCAGCCCATACAAAAGAAGTCAAATAAAAACGGCAGAAACAGCCGAAAGAAAGCACGACACTGTGTAATCAATGAGGTTTTTACATGCCGGAAAAAGCTATTTATTTAAACTTGTTTATTTTATAGCATTAAATAATTTACTATTGAATGCACATACCTTTATTCTTCATGATGTAGTTGACAATCTGCCCGACGGTGTCATTGTTTTCACTGAGGGTGTCGTTCAGCTCTGGAAGTGCAAACACACACACACACACAATGAATCACTACTTTGTTTTTATATCACTACATAGAGTGAAAAAGCGCTTTATCAACAATAAAATAAAATAAAAAAGGCAAATAAGCTGCAGAAAAAAATGGCAGGCATCAATTAGACACTCGACGTCAAGAACACAACAGGCAAATACGGCAACAATAAAACAGGTAAAACAAGCTATATAAAATCTTGTCAGTTAATAATGTAAATAGACTCCTCAGACATGGCCTCGGGGGCCCAGCTAGTGAGGCAAGTGTGTGACTTGATCCCAACGCATTTGGTTTCAGTGTGACATTAGGCGTGGGATTTTCCAGTTCAGGGAATTTGCCAGTTGTTTGCGTCCGAAACCTCGAGACTCAACTAGCCTCGGTTTTTCAGCGTCGGATCAAACTGGAGCGACCTGCACAAGTCCGCGTTCGTCTGGACCGGTTACCTGGGAATCCGCGTGACCTCTCAGGAGACCGTGCACAGAGTCTGAGGCCTTTCTGCTGCACACCCCAGTGAGCCACTTCCTCGAGTTTCCTGTGGGTCGCTTCCTGACTGACTTCTGGTAAACACGCGTCTCCCGTCGGCATTTTATGGGAATCTCCTGGTGTGTCGGGGGCTTTTAACATCACAAATCACACACTTTACAGAAGTTACAAACAATAGTGGATAGAGAGAGAGAGAGAGAGAGACTGAAAGAAAGATGGAAACATGATCAGGGTGAGAGGAGAGGAGAGCGCATCGACTGATTCTAAGTTGAGGAGGTGTTTTTTTCCTTTTGTTTCAACACAATGTGAGAAAGAGAGGGTTGGGCCCATGGAGACATACATGAGAGAAAGCAGCTTTAGGCGTCCACTTGACAAAGGGTGTAAAAAGTTCATTTAACTTCATTCGAAGGAGGCATGACATGCCAGGAGGAAAACTGTGGCGGATTTCCTTGTCCGATGACCGAGAGCAGAGACAAGGCAGTCAAACACAGACATCACAAGCTCTTTCTTTCTTTCCCGCTCTGAGCACCTCCCCTTTCCTCATGCCTACGACTTACCCCAGGGGCAAACCCCCCCCCCCCCCCCCAACCACCACGCCAGAGGTTTCAAGTCTCCACATGAGAGGCACAGGAGAGGACAGGGCAGGGTGCCAGCGCTACATCTTGGCATCGCGTAGTAAAGCCAATTTTTTTGAAGAGCAAAAAACGCATGAGTAAATCGAGTGTTTTCCCAACGTGCTAGTGTTCTTTGAGAAGACAGGAAACTCTTCATGGAGTACACAGTGTTGACAGCAATTTAGCAATCTACAACTTTCATTGTGTAGCAAGGGATGTGATGTTGGCCCGATGCAGAGCTTTTGTTTTTGCAACTCTGTTTCACCTCTGTCAACACACCCCTAAGTGAGTCAGAACATGAGCGATGGGAATATGAAAAGGTCTTCCTGGTTGACCTCCACTCCTTAAAAAGAGAGAGGCACCCTCTCAATTCAGGAATATGGTGAAAGAAGTGAGTCCACAAGGTGCTAATACCGCCATCGTCGGCGGCTTTCACTTCAATAGTGATGTGATGCAGCTCTTCTGATTTTATGTCTCTGATTCCTGACCTGCTGATGAATCCTCCATCAGTGGAAACACCAACACCGATGAATGCCACCTTTTATTGACAAACAGTTACTCCTTAAATAAGATGTGACCGAGCAGTTCAGCACATGGTTTCCACATGCAGAAATAGTGATCAATCACGCCAGATATCTTTGCCACTTCCCCTTTCCACCTCTCTCCCTCCTACTTCCTTTGTTTATTTGCTACGGGTGGGAAAATAACGCAACTCTGTTTTGAAAGCTGCCACACAAATAAAGTGTATTATTATTATCACTATCTCTCCTCACCTACCTGGCACTTACGCTGTCATTGCAGACTGGGATGTACCAAATTCTCACCACATGGGGGGGGGTGCAGGGTGAGAGTCTTTTGATTGTATTGCGTGATTTGCCCGACCTTGAATCTCACCGTCACATGAGCTTAACGGGAGGATGGAAAACCTCGCGCAGACGAAGTGACTCATGTGGTGACCAAGAAAGGAGGAATCACCTCTTCTGCATTTATTTCTCCGTTGACTCAAACTGCAAGATCATCACGAGAAAACAGCTTCTCGTCTCTCTGTTCACTTCCCTCCCTCAGCTCTCCTCTAACCTCCATGCCCTTGGATATACGTGGGTCTGATTGAGTGACTGGCTCACATTAGTATATGGATTAAAGGGGCTTCAACAAAGATCTCGGTGCAATTAATAGGAGGAGCTAATTCACCCATGTGGTATTTATAGGGTGGGGCCTGGATGGGGAGTGTTGACACAGCTGCACAAGCACAATGTCATGTCACTAGCGAGGAGAGGAACAGGATGTGAGCAACACGACTGCTTGCACATTTCTCTGCCTCACTACGCAGGTCAATGAGTTTGTGATACCCGATTTCACTTGAACACCACACAGGGCTCCCGGCTCAACTCGACCGAGTTTCCCCCCGACACCTCCTCACCTGCGCCCAGCTCGGGGTCCTTTTCCGCTCCTTCGCGCTCTTCTTCTTCTTCTTCTAATTTGTCTTCTTCGTCCTGGGTGGTGCAGCGATAGCCCTTCCTCTTCAGCATGTGGCAGATCAGCACCCCCAGCAGGCCCAGCAGGAAGAATGTTGGCACCAGGGCGAAGGCGACGTACTCCGGGTTGCCCTCCTGCCCCGCTCCGCCTCCATCTGCTCCGGCATCTGCAGGATGGACAGAAGGACGAGGAGGAGGAGCAGCAGAGAGAGAGAGAGAGAGAGAGATGGGGGTGAGGGGAAAGAGAAAAACTAAAATCAGCAATTATTGTATACGTAGTGCAAGACTTTAATAGTAACGTGACACTTAATTGATCTATGTAAAAGGTCAGAGGTCAGAGGTCAGGGTTGCGCTACAGAACAGCATGTCTGCGGCCGGCAGGGATTCAGTGTCTTGCGAAAAATGGCGGGAGGATGCCTGCCAGGCCACCCTGCCCCCCTAGCCTGACCCCGAATCCATCGATTCATGCCCGATACCAAGTTCACCAAAAATGTGAAGAGATAAGTGAAAGAAAACACCACACACGGCAAACAATAGAGTGCTATTATAGCGCCCTTGACCGCAACCTGATATCCACAGTCAGTCTGGAGGTGTACTTGAAGCCCGGGCTGAGCAGCTGACGGGATATAAAGGCCATCAGCTGTCAACCCAGGTGGAATAATGCAACATGGCAGGGCTTTCATGCTCTTTTCCTGGCTGAATAAAAAAAGTCTGCAAGCCGTCACTGCCCTGTAGCTCTAGCTCTATTCGATTGGCTGGTGTGGTGCTACCTGTCATGCCCCCACCCACCCCCACCCCCCTGAATGGAAAGGCAGAGAGAGAGAGAGAGTGCAAGGAAAGGTTATCAGGAAGAGGCAGAGAAGAAAGAGAAAGACAAAACAAGTAAAAAGAGACAGGAGGACGGCGAGAGCGTGTGAAAGAAACACTGTGGAGTAAAGCTGGGAAATGCAATGTGAGCATGTGTGGGAAGGTGAGAGAGAGAGAGAGAGAGAGAGAGAGAGAGAGAGAGAGAGAGAGAGAGAGAGAGAGAGAGAGAGCAAGCGAGCAAGAGGGAGAGGAGAATGAATGAATGAGTTTGTGGAGGGAGACAGGGACAGCTACTGTCATTGTCACCCAAGAGACATGCTGATTCAAAGGGGGAGCTGTTACCCTGGGACTCGCCGCCTCCTCTTTCTATGTTGTCTGTATTCACTTCCCTCCATCTTCCCTCCCCCCTTCATTTCTTTTATTCAGCTTTCGGAGAGAGAGAGAGAGAGAGAGAGAGAGAGAGCAAAGAAGCAGTGTTCACTAAGGCTGATCAAGGAGTGTTTTACGGTGGCCTATAAACTGTTGGCGCCCATCCCTGTATTCTCTCTCAGTCTAACTGGTGAAATGCCTTCAAGTCTTCCAATCGGAGCCCTCCATCCACGGGGCTGCCAGCTCGCTAGCTCCTGATCAAAATGTACTTTTGAAGCCCTCGTTTCAGCCTACTAACAAATCTACACCCAGTCTAAAATGTATTGGCTTTGTGTATCTTGCACAAACTGAAAATACATGTTCAAGTCTCCCTCTTCCAACTGCCTACCCACCTACACACAGGACTTTAGACCCATGGCAGCGCCACAGGACACTGACCACTGTGTTCTCTCTTCCTGGTGAGTCTGTGTTAGGAGTGGCCCTTTAGTGAATGACCGATTCAGGAAGTAGGAGAAAAAAAAAAAAAATGACTGCTTTGATTATGTGCACATTTCAATTTACTGTTCGCTTTTATTTTATGATTTTACATTTTTTAATTTGTTGAATTGAAAGTGAACGGACGCCAAGGCCTAACAGGTCAAAGGGACAGACTGTGTGGTCTATGGTCAGCTCGGCGAAAGCTCCCCTGGCTCCTGCTGTTGGTTCACCATGTGAGGCATTCCAACACAACACACAAGGGAGCTTTTGTCTTTTTCCCTGTCCACATCAGAGAGAGAGAGAGAGAGCGAGGGAGAGAGCGAGCGAGGGAGGTTATAACGTCGAGATGTCAATCAAATCAAAATGTTCATACCATTTAAAAATGCACCACACGTCGCGGTACGTCTCCGTGTTAGGGTCATGTCAGGGTATATGAATGCCTATTGTGTGGCTGTGCTGTCTCTCTCTGTGTGTCTAACGAGTTGCAGGTGGTGTGTGTTGATTGGCCCCGTGTGTGATTGGTCAGGTGTGTCCCGGCTGCTGGTTTGGTCCTGAGGTGATCACTCTGGGGATATAATGGTGCATTCCATTGTACTCGGGAAAAAAACGTGAGGACAGTCATTCAAGTCAGAATTCCCAGTCGGAAACTTGGGCAAGATCCAACTAGCCCGAGTTCGCCGATAGAAACACACCTGACGTCACAGCAATATAGCGGCGCACACCGTGAACAGTAAACACAATTGCCTTTGCATCAATTTTCACTTCATATGAAACAACTTTGTAGTTTACATTTGTAACGTAATTCGGTTGCTTTGTGCTCAACGTTACGAGATAGAAGTCTTTACTAGCGTGTGGTACAGGGCTACTAACGTTAACGTCACTAGTTCACTGATCTGTTTCTCTTCACTAATGGCGCTGTAGTAGTTGATGTAGGTCCTCCTTAGATGCCCGGAAAATTCTGAGACTTGCCATACAAACATGAGTTTGCTGCCACGTTTTCCCAAGCAGATGCACTGGAACACATTTAGATCAGAAGTCGGGAATACCGACTCGGAAATATCGACTTCCGAGTACAATCAAATGTACAATCAAAATAAGGCCAGCAGTCAGGATCCAACATCGCTCTTTCTCCTTCCCAGCTCCACACCGGCAGATTAGCTTAGCTTGCTTAGTGAGGGTTTATAAAGACTTGTGTGTGTCTGAATGTGTCTGCATAGCTGTGCTCCTTCTATTGTCCCAGTTCCCTGGCCTGGTGCAGCAGACTGAACACAGTGATAAAGGCCATTGTCTGCTCAGTGACCGACCTGTAACCGTCGTGTGTCCATGTGCTCAGAGAGCTGGAAATGAGGCTAGTGACCACCACTGTAGTAAACTACCCTGGTCTCCAACCAGTCCCTTGCCTCCAAAAGACAGGATGCGTTGCACAACTCGGCAAATGACTCATGGGTAATCAGGGGCCAGTTACAGGATTGTATCATAATAACCATTAAAATTAAAGACTGGAATATAGCAACGGGCAAATGGGTTGAAGAGACTGCGGAGGCTTTGCAGTCGTGTCACAAATCACCTAGCAACCAGAGCTGGCGCCATCATGGAGGACATGCACAAATAAAGGCTAAAAATATAACTAGCAAATTGTCTGGTCTTTAGCCCTCGCCCCTATTCAAGTGTCAGCTCAGTTAATCTAAAACAACTGCTGGTTTTTGGCTTTGTTAGCTACCCAACTAGCCAGCAAGCTACGTTAGCAAAGCAGCTAATGTTAATATGCAGCTACTATACACCACTAGGTATTAGCCATATAGTTAGCTGGTCAGGGCCCCATTCTCTGTACAGGAAGAACCGAGTTAGCTGGATAACTTTAAAAAGGCATGGTCACAAAGTTAACTCAAGCCTGCAAATGTTGAGGTTTGAGCTTAAAAGAACTGTTGACATTCCCAGGCTTATAACCAGGAATAACCAGGTGTTACGGTAAGCTAGCTAACTTAAGTCGTAATAAATGTACTGTATCAGTGACAAAATGTTCAGTAACCAGCCAAAAACAGCACAGCCATCAACCATGTCCATCCCGTACTGTTGAAACAGGCAAATTGAAAGTTTTTATACGCAGTCAGCATTTAACCAGTCGTCGTTGCCCAAGAGCTGTGCACCTCAAACGTTTTTCCTATGCCCTTGGAGCTGCGTCTCGTAGCTAAAGAACAAGGCAGAGTTTGTTCAGTTTGTCTGTAGCTGAGGAAACTTGGAAGACATTAGTAGACAAACCAGATACAGACACAACTAACCAGCTTTTGGTCGTGTTAGTTTTCTCCCCAATGGGCATTCCCCTTTAATTAGTTTCTAGAGGAGCAAATGGATTCCTGTCGCCGTGTCAATTCAACAGTCCTTTGGAGCCAAGTGAAGGCCGAATAGGTCAGCGTCAGCATTCTGTTGAAGTTTCATTTCCTGCCATTTTATTAGGATTTAGCCAGTGAGCTCTTCTGTCCGCCTGGAGATATCAGCAGCCCCTTTCGCAAAATGATGCAAAATCCATCTCAGCGGAAACACCAGAGGGAAAATGACTTGTGTTTGAAATACCTGAATGAAATGACAACCTCAAAAACGGTTGTCAGATACTGTTGTTTAGCAGTGCGTTCTTGAATAGCTCCTCTCTGTATTACTCTGCTTTGTCTTCCTGTCCCATGCTCTCGTTTCCCTCTCCACACAGATGCCCACCATTTGTGTGATGTCCACTAACGTATTTATGAAAGCAGATTACAAAGCTGAGGCATACAAACCAGGCAAGTGGTTAGCGGGCCCGGTTGATGCCACGATGCCAAAGCGAAGGTCAGGAAAGGGGAAGTTAATGTTTCTCCCTGCTGATACCAGAACGTCTTAACGCCAGGCAGCACATAAACAGGAGGTACGTTGTTTGTGTTTTCTAGATGATTTTCTTTTTTTTTTGGGCAGTTCATGTGGCCGACTTCTGGGCAAACCACTCTCTACTTGTTTCAGATGTGGCAAAAACATAAATGAGTAAACCTACAAATGACCGCAAAGACTTTACAACCTTTTCTTATCAGTGATCAAGGTCTCAGCAATACACCATCCTCTGATCCTCAATAATCAATAGCTTATCTTAAGAATTATCTTATCCTTTACTACTCATTGACAATTGTTTTGCTCCTCATCTCCTCATCCACATCTCCCCCAATTAAAACCTGATATATCCGCCTGTCAACACACCTTTCTTATTTTCGTGCCCCAGGGTCACCACCCACAACACTATGCAATCTGCCACAGACTACAGAGCCAACAGGTCTTTCATTTAGTCTTCCTGCCCCTTCCGTTCTCTAGGAATATACTCCTGTGGGGTTTTAAGGCGAGTGTGCACTCTCCCCTAGTACTTTTATTATTTTTTAACAGTGGTAAAGTTGTGAGGGAGACAGCAGCAAGGGATGAAACAGGATAGAAAGCCTACTGGGACTGGAGTCGGGGGGTTCCACCACTCCACCATGTCTGGGCACACACTGCTGCTGTCTAATGAAAACTTCACAGCTCTAATTTTGTCCTTTTTTATATAACTTGACATGATCCTTTATGTGTCATGTAGGTTTCGTGGCCCCAAGACATACAGTATGAGCTCCCATTAAAACGTTAAGACGATAATTGTAAAAAAAAAAAAATAGGACTACATAGAGAAATAGACTGCATCAGTCAACGTTTTTTTTCTGATGAAAGACTGACTCTGTGGAGATAAAAGGTTTTCATATGACTGCAAAGACACATGAGGATGAGAAGTGCATTTGTGGGTCAGTGGATCACCCATTTACTCATATTCAGGAGATTGTGTGACTGGGGAGGCATATCTCAGACCCACTGGAGATGAAACCTCTCTCAGGTCAGTTTCCTCTGCAGCCGTGGCTCTCACACAGTAAGAGATATAGAAGTATTTGACAGTACATTCCACCAAATACACCCTCTCTACTAGCATTGGCAGGAAAAATTGCCTGAAACCGCAGAATTTCTACATAGATAAAACGGTCTAAACATTGTGTGCCTATACACGCGCTTGCTTCATGGTCAGTCTGCAAAAATGATGTTCTTTTCTGTCATACTCTATTGATACTAGGTACTGCACTGGGTATTGCAGGCTCAAAACTAACCATCCACACAACCAATACTGTCATGACCTACAACTGTATGTAGGACAAGTATCAACTTCAGTACCAAGAAGATCCAACAGCAGAATATTCTTACAAAAGCAAAAAAAATAATAATAATAATAGATTGCCACAGGAAATAATGGAATTTGACTGTTGACGCTAGACAGATCTCAATATGAACTTGGAAAGGGAATAGGCAGTGGCATTAGACTGCTGATCGTCTCTCATAAAGCTACACTATCTTGAATGCAAGTGATGTGATGTGTGAGGAAAGCTTTGGAAAGTTGCAGATATTGAGCCTTTGCTAAATGAAAGCTTTACATTCTGGCTGTTTGTCCATCAAAACCACATCAACCTCCTCAGCCTTTAAATGAGTGTCAAGCTCAGCTGGAAGGACTCCACTGCGTTTGTGCCTGTGATGCAGGGTTGCATGGAGCGGTAAGACCTGCTGAGAGTCTATCTGAGTCATATGCACACATGCACACACACACACACTACCACCACCCTAAACGAGTGGTGTGTGGTGTATTGTTGATTTATTCCAAACCCTTGCAGTGGATGAATTGAATCAGTATGAAGATTACGTATTGCCCTTTTGCGAGGTACAAGAAACAGCAGCAGCAAAGCCCGGACTCTCCGGTCTGTCATGGAGACTGGGAACAGGTCCAACATCAAATTGTCACTGACAGCCTCTGTCACAAGGCAGGCTTCAAAAACAGGAACTGAACTAGTGTTGGCATGAGGGGTTCCTGATTTATTTGCCACCAGAAATGGTCCTAGTTAATGCCTGGATTTGTTTCAACAAATCCACATGAGCATCTCTTTTCTGTATGAGAACACAAAGAAACACAACACAGAAATCAAATGGCCAGTCAATGATTGGGTCAAATGATTACTAATAGGGCAAATACCATAATAATAACTATCTGCTGTACATAATATATAATAATAATAATAATAATAATAATAGATAATAATAATGCAATTTTTGTCAAAGCTATACTGACAAAGCTTTTAAACTTTGTTTAATCTGCCAAATACTTTCTAAAAGTAATGTTTAAGTGAAAACAAATGTCCCAGTTTCCCTCCATCAGGGCATAAATGACAAAAATAACTGAGATAATGTTCACTGAACTGATTTCAGTGTTACAGCATTATTATTATTATTATTATTATTATTATTATTATTATTGTTATTATTATTGTTATTATTATTATAACAAGGCAGGTAGTTTCACTTATTACCTCAAAGCAGCATCTGGAGGAGAGTTAAAATGTGTCTACAGTCAATAAACTCTTACTTTTCAATCATCTAAAGTATGCTGTTTTCGACATTTACTGTTGATATTCTAGCTGAGAAGCTAAGGAGTACAACTTTTACAACTTTAAAAACAACACAAAGCTGACACAATCTCACATAAATCCTGAACAGCAATAAGAGCAACAAGTCTTGTGAGTGATGTGCGGAGTTCAGGCTAGGTTGACTGTAGCAAAAACCTCTTGCAGAATCAATTACACCATAAGCTGGGACAACAGGATTCAGATGGTGGCCATTATGGGTGAACTGTCCCTTTAAGTTATGAAATAAATATCATATATAAACTACGTGGCAACACTTTACTTTCCATGCAGTCAAATATACCACAGGAAAAACTATGACTACATTGAGGAATGTTATAGTTTACTATCTCCTACTACTAGGAGATTACGTTGCGGTAATAAGATCTGAAATGTTCATTTTCTCAAAGAATCATCTAATATACCAATAGAGACATATGGCATTCATCAGACATGCTATTACTGTAAGATTTGTGGTGTAATTCTTTGACCCAAAGTGACCTACAGTTTTTCAGATATTTGATATTTGTATAGTATCCTAAAATGTAATGATTTTAGCCTGGCTATCTATTACAAAGTAGACAGATATGTTTTAGTGGAACAGATAGTTCAACTAAACTTTTATGGGGAGGGAAAAGGTAAATAATATGGCATATAAACGGCACTGACTGTGCCATGCAGCTCGCCCATGTCGGCTGAAACTAGAGGGGAAAAGCTTCGGAAACTTACGGGTAGCGACGGTTGAATTAGCCATTGATGGTCGGGGCTGCAGCTGGCCGGTTGTCCCGTGATGTTTTTGACAAGTGGCAGATTGAACGCTGGTCACCGACCGTGGCCCAACTAACTACTGAGGGAGGGAGTTCATCTGGCTTTTCAAACCAACAGACACGTATTTCCTCATTCTCAGAGCACGGATACGCCCCGTTCGTAAAGGGATATTCCGGCGGAGAGTAGTATACAGCAGGAGAGGCGAGAGGTTTCACTTTCACCTACTTCCGAATTCGTTTGACGCCAGATAGTCACGCTGGACTGCTACCTTTTTGGCAGATTTTCTTTTTTGAATCCCCTAAAATGTGATTTCCCTTTTTTTTTTAACGCCAGGGAACAAAATAATTTGTTTTTTTTGCTGAATTACTTTCCTTTCGCTTTTTTCTCAAACGGTAAAAGAACCAATTAAAACCATTTCACTGGATTACAAAGAATAAAAGTGTACTGCCAAAATGAACCTACCTAGTTTCCTCTTACTGATTGCAAATTTGTGATCTGATCATCTCAAAGCACAAGCATCCACTGATTAAAAAAGTCTACTTGTCATAAGATAATTATAATTAAAGATAATTTCCCCCACAATCAGTTTCTTGTGCAATGACAAAAAAATAAAACACACCAAGGATCAAACAAGGAAACACAACTAGGGGAAACACATTTTTTAATAGACACACATTTTGGCAAAACACCGAGTGTAAGCGTCTCACATTCAGTCTAATGTTTTCTTTCTGCAAGAGATTAAGATTCATTTTTTTCACATTACGAGCGCACACACATGCACTAACACTAACGGTCACTGGTCACAACACGCACATGCAGGGAGAATGTATTTGAATGAATGAATTTTACTTCTGCATTTTTCCTGTGCCAACCTTCCTCCAGGGGCAGCGGGCACCAATTCCAGATGTACATCCTCGTCATGGTCAGGTACAGGACAGGTTGTTGCATGTTTTTTGTAGACCCATGTGAGCACGGGGAGAACATGCAAACTCCACACAGGCCCCAATTGGGAGATACCCCACCTGACTGCCGACAGGCCTGGGGAGAACATGCAGATTTCACCCAGTGTCAACAGCTGGACTGCGGGAATCAAACCCATCAAACCCCTTGCTGTGAGGCAGCAGTGCTAGCACTGTGCCACCGTGCCACACAGAGAGGCTTACTTCACTTAGACATACAACATAATGTGTAAGGTCTTGGTAAGCTACTCATAGTGTTGTGAGACCTAGACATGTCATTAACTTATTTAAAAACAACTGTGCCTGTTTCGTACATGCAAAGTATGGTGATATCTGATGTCAGTAAAGCATATTCACAAATGTTCTTGAACAAATTAGTTGCTTAATGCATTATAAGCTATCCTTGCTGGTTGACTGGAATATGATGTGAACTATCTGGATAGTCAAGTCCACTCCAATTTGTTGCCTCAACCCAAGATGGCGAGGAACTACACTTCTTGTTTGAGGAGCCAAAAGCCACTAGGTGGGGATTTGTGTGTCTGCATATATAACGTGCCTCCTCAGGCTACTGCTATTGCCATAAATATTTGTGAATGTAGGGCTGTGTTCAGTCTATCTGTCAATTCAATAGGCCCATTCAGTCAATCGTGTATATACTGTATGCCTCATGCAGAAGGAGAAAATCAGAAATGTTCACTGGTGAGTTTGCACACCATGGATGTGCACTTCCAGATTCACATTGGAACAGCAAACTCAGAATTTCTGGCCTCTCTCCTCTGATAAAAACCTGCTTGCCTTAACCCCATAAAATATTTGAATGACCTGTTGTGATCCACAGATGAACTGTGCCTGTTTTACCCTGTTTCCCTTTTTTCTTTCATTTTGTTTTTTTTAATTTTAAGTAGAAGTGTAATACAGTCATCACCAAAACACTGCAAAATGTGTCCACTGTTCAGACTTCTGACATTAAAAGATAACTTGTAAATTAACTAGATGAGCTCTCACTCTCTCTCTTTCTTTGTCTCTCTCTCACACACACACACACTCACACACACACACAAACAAACACACACACATTTACACACACATGCAATGGACAAGGCTCCCTGAGCTGTGCTATTACTGCCACAGTACTAGTATTCAACTGATGTCCACTCTCTGTGCCTCTTTGGTTCTGCTGTAGCTTGAAACTTCCAATAGCTGCTCTGTAGGGATTTGCCTGCATGCTGGTCTGTATAGCTACATCACAACAGGTCACATAAGACCTGGATTTAATCAACCACAAGGAAAAAACATGAAACAAAAGTATCACTGCCAGGTAGACCCTAAAGGGTTTAAACAGAGAGATGTATGACTGAATGTCGCAGTGTTTGACTGAAAGAAAATTATGATGGGAATATTCATGGCAAATACAAATTGTATGCTGTTCTGAGAGTGAAAATTGGATATGGTATCATTGCAAAAAGTCAAGGAGGTGACTGTGTTGTTGAGTTACTATATTTCTTTGATAAAGGGGAATTATGCTTTAGGCCTAATGTACCGTTATGAGAGATGAAGGAAATTATATATTTTTTACCACCACAACAGGAATTTCTGCTACAATAATTAATATGAATAGCTTGCGCTTAATATGATTTTCCGTTTGATCTGTGGGATCATCACATGTCATATTGGGCATATCAGTGGTGAGCAGGTGCTATTACATGCTGACAAGTCACTGGATCCACAAGGATGAAGACAGAAGAAGAGGGACTTTTACTGCCACCAAAACCGGATAGAAGACGCCGTGCTGGCCCTTTTGGGGCTTCCACTGAAAGGTAATCTTGGCTTTCAAAATGTGTGTGAATTGCTGTGGCCCCCGAACTGCACAGGTAATAAAAGCTCATGAAACGTATATGACATATATTTGATTTGATTTTCTTAAAAAAATCAGAAATTGCAGAAAGAATATAAACGGCAGCTATTCTAAATTATCAAGCATTGCCATTGCATTGTTTGTATCTGTACCTGAATAGTAAAAACAGTAATATTTATTAAGCAAATAAATAAATAGCACAAAACAACATGATATATATATGTATATATATATATACATCATGTTGTATATGTAATGAACTGAAAATGGTCACCATGGTGAAATGTGTGACCTTATATGACATCATAATGGGTCACATTCTGCAGCTGGCATGGTCTACTGTCACTCAGTTGATTGCAAGTGAAGACGACACTACTACAAACTACAAACTACAAAGTTAACTTCATAACTTTAGAAAGTTAACTTTATTCTTTTTACACCACATCACCACACATTACATCACATCACATTTACACCATACACATTGCCAGGATGTTTTGCTGGCCTTGCAGTTGTTGTAAGGTATGTAAGATTTTCAGTAGTTTCTAGACTGGTAATGTGACGTGTAAATTGACAATGTTGGCATTGTACAGATTTGTATCTGTAGCTACTATCTTTACTACCTCCGCTGTGAAGGCAGCTTCTATCTCTGCCATATTTACATGTGTATTTTTCTTTCTTCCATACAGAAGAACAGAGTGCACCCTGTTGGAGCTGTACCCATCAGCCCACAGAGGAGGTAAGGAAATTCCTCATGACTATTCACTTACGTACGGTCTTTTCATTTCCTAGTTTATCCCATTGGGGGGACAATTTTACACGTGCCTTAGAAAGTGCCTACAATTTCAATATGGAAAACCCCAGTGGGAATCAAAAACCATATCCTGGTAGTGTTGGTGCAATGCTCTATTTACCCAGTCACACAGGACTAGATAGTGATTTATTATTGATTAGTCATTCCATTAAACCCCCATAATCTCTGACCAAACTGAATAACCCCCCGCCCATACACACACAATCTTTCTAACACACCTTCTTTTATGCCACATAATTTGAAAGACAAAAATGCTCTTATAAATTAAATCTGAGTTAAAATGATTCTGTTCCCTGAAAATCTACACCAGGATAAAGTAATTAAAAACACAATAAAATCACCAACTGTGTTTCTCTTTATCACCAGTTTCAACATCTTGAAGGACGATGGGGTCCCAGACCCTCCAGCCACCCCCACCATCCCAGATTCAGCTCCACCTGAGAATGGGAACAAGGTAAAGGCCAAGAAGCCTCGTTGGTGGCGTAGGTGGCCTTTCACTTGGTGCAAGGTACGTTTCACAGCTAAATGTTGAGAGTGCTAAACGTTGACCAAATTGTTACAGTAGTAATTAGTAGATTTTGTATGTGAGTCCAAAAGATGTGAATGTTAGTACCATACAGCTTTTTTGTACAGTTGACCAGCTGTATCAGTATGTTGCTGCTGTCTCTGTTATATCTAACCATGTTATTTCTTTGCTCCCAACAGAAAACCAAGGTGCACTGTGCACCAGTTGTGGCAGATGAGGCAGAAGAGGGAAGCCCACAACTGAGGTAATGAGATTCCTTTAAAGTCTATTTCCTCTGTTCCTAAGTTTGACACCTAGGAACTGTTTGACACAGTTGTTTTTCTCTTTTATTTCCATCTGTCATGTAGTAAACTCTATCATATGTCCACTTGTATTTCACTAAAATGCCTACATTCTTTTTCAATAGCCCTCAAGCTACCTCTGAGGTGTTTTCTCAGAGGGGCAATACAGAGGTGGGACAAGCAGCCTTGCCAAAGGCTGTAAGATTCTGGTTCTCCTTGGACAGGTCAGTTAACTCACCTCATATATTCCAACTATTCCAACTAAATGCCTACATTCTTTTTCAATATTTGTAAACCAACACAATTACAGTCATGTTCTTGAATTGGACGAACGTTGTTCTGGTCTCGGTGTTGATTCAGTCTCACCTTAGGTGGTCTCAACTACAACACTGTTCTCTGTTAAGAATATATGACTACTTTGAGTCTCTCTATTACCTCCACTGGACATATGAGGTATGATCACTAGTACAGTTCTTTGATACACATGAGGGCCATTTAGTTTATATTAATCTTTTGGATTTATGTATATATGAGCAATAGAATGACAATCTGTTTCTCCTTACAACTGGCAGCCCTGCAAAGGATGGGATGGAGACGGACCAAGATAACCTTTTCAGGATCTTCAGTCCCATCCAGGAGGCCAGTCCTCCAGCAGCCTTGCCAAAGGCTGTGAGATTCCAGTTCCCCTTGGACAGGTCAGTTAACTCACCTCATATATTCCAACTATAACCTCAACTCTATAATACTAACAAGACTAAACTTAAAGAAGTGAATCACACTTATTTTGATATTCTTGGTTAGTTAGTTAGTTAGTTAGTTACATGGTTGGGAAACTACTCTCTGAACCTGGAGACCCTCTTGTCTGTCATGTATATTGACTGTGTGTGTGTGTTCATCTCTGTAGTGCCAGTAAGGCTCGTGGCCGTCGTACTTGGGGTGAACTGACTATGCCCTTCATAGCCAGCGCCAAGGTGCCGGGACACCTCACCAGGCACCCCACCCCAGCCACCCAGAGCCTTATACAGTAACGGCTCGTCTGCCTCGGGTAAGCACTGGATACACACTGAATACACACTGAATGAATGTTCATGTGCATGCACATATATACAAAAGATACAAACATGTATAAAGACATTAACCCATGCAGTAAAGCAAGAGTGATGGAAATGATCTCCTCTGACTTCTTGTGTTGTGTCCTCCAGAGCCTACTAGCGCATGGTCAGCCCCAGTACTTGCCACCTCTCCCTTCCTCTGGTGGGGTAGCAGATGAGTGGCCTCACTGTACACCGCTCTCAGGAAACCTCGTAGGGCCGAAGATAGCTCTCCGGAGGGGTTACGAGTGGGAGACCGTCGCAGCAAGCAGCTCCACATTAGTATCTCACACGACAAAAAACACAGCAGACACACAGCTTCTCTACTGCATTGCTATACACCAGTTTGAGTTGCAGCTCAAAATGAAGAATTTCTTTCCCTGTTTTCCTTTGCTCTCTCCAGAGGATTTGTGGACGTTGGAGAGTCCTGCTACTTCAACGACAGAGGCCAGAGATGGGACGTCCTTAGATCCTTGTATGTGTATCAGGATGCCCATCAGTTGCTGAGGTGTGTGCTGGAGCAGCTGAGGTCCCCAGTACAGGATCTAAATCATCACCAGCCATTCTACGCATTCCACCTGCCTGCCTGCCAACCTGTCTACCTGTTCATCCACCACCTACCTGCCCTGCCTGCCGTGTCCTCTGCCTGTCTTCCTGCTTTGCCCTGCACCTACCCTACTCCCCAGTTCTCCCTGAATAAATGTCTTTTGTTTGTTCTACCTCTGAGTCTGAGTCTTGCATTTGGGTCCGTCCAGTGATCATTACACAATACCTTTAAAGCTTTTGTACCTTTTGTACTGGTTTTGTTTTGTACTATAAATAAATTTAAAAAAAGACCTGGATCCATTTCTATGCCTCTGATTGGCCTCATAGTTACAGCTATGGTTATACACTTTACTATATAGTTCAGTCCTGCATGCCAGTGTCCTTTCAACGCCACCAAACTTATGCAATGCTACCCTCTAATGGACACATTGGTGCTGTTTTTCCTTACTAGGCACTGATCTATAGGACAACATTCAGCATACAAGCTCTCTTTGCTACTTCCACGCACTTGCTGGTACAGCAATCTTCAAACTCTTTTTTTTGTTTTTGTTTAATATAACTGAAAAAAGAGACTATTTGATAATGGAAATTATGAGGGAAACATTTTGTCAACGCCATTTGATTTGTATTATATTAAAATAAAAGATGTGTATTTTTTACATTCTACATTTCATTTACAGATTTTATTCCTTTAATTGTGAAAATGTATGTCGTTACATATTACAGTTGCATATAAATGGAACATCACCTCCCTATCGTGATACCTTAATTACCTTAACAGTATATTAATAACATAATAATTAAACTTTTTTATCTTGTACGTGGATATGGTTTGCTGCCAAACATGACTTGTACGACAAAGGGTTAGGGTTTGGGGTGGTGACGCTAACACCAGGGCCAAGGATACCAACAGGCAGGACAAGCTGATCAGGAAGGCTGGCTCTGTCACTGCCCTGCACTTTACAAACTCTCATTCCCTTTCACATTCATTCATTCATTACCATTCTTTAACTTGTATATATATATATGTACCATCCAGCAAGAAGTTAAGGCCTACAACAATTTTGCCTGTGAAACAAAAGCACTCCAAATCAGATTCCCAGGCAGCAACAAATTTAAAGCTGACGACGATGATGTAAAACCATATTGATCAACAATCAGATTTCATCATTGGCTCTTTGTTTTATACTGCTCCCTCTTCAAATACCGTGTAATCAGTTGCTTCACCAAAATGATACGCCCTAACACTTACCAACTTGCTTAACTTCCACCCATACTTCCTTTTCATCAGAGGAAATTGTCTCTCAGCCTTAGGTTTGTTCTTGCAAGTTTAATACTGATTTGCACTGCATTGTGTTTTAGGTCCATACCCATTGCAACCCAAAGACAAAGCTGAGCAGATGCTCTTCTTCAAGACACGATGCTTAATTAGAGTTAATGATGTTGTTTGTCTGATTAACCTTCTTGCTATTTGCTGATGGGAGCACAAGGGTATGAAAATCATGTTAGGACACAATACAGCAGTGTAATTGTAACAGCGAGTACAAAAGGATTCTATCCCAGCTGATTTAGTATTTTGGGCGTTGCAGAGTAATAGATGCAACATTTGAGAGATTGCTCCCAATTTCAGGACAAAGCTTCTGCCTTGTACCTCGGGAAAAAAGTGGGAGACATAAACTGACATGACATTTAAAACACAGAGCAATGTAATTCCTATAATTTCCATTTCCCAGCAGCTAAGTAAATATTTTCTATACAAGATAAGCAAGCACTCAATCAGGGTTAATAGTTGTCACTCTGTTAGCAAAATAGCTAGCGTTGGTATTAAAATTTCCTCTTTCATCTACAACTTGCACTATTCTACCAAGTGTCCACAGGTGAAACTGCACTAGACTGTGCAATTTGATCCAGTTTGACATTGCTATTTTAAAAAATATGTCAAAAGTAATTATACAGTGAAATAGATGTAGGCCTAGGTTTGTGTTTTCTGACCAGCCCTAATAGTTGCTTCTCAATGCAGTCTGACGTGTCAGTTCTGCCATTTTTTTTTCATCTGAAGGAGCTCCGCTTTTTTTCTGTACACATCGAGAGAACGAGGCAAGTGTGTTATTATTGTATGGAGAGGATGAAAGCGTTCATGCGTCCTTAAATGCTCACTGCTGACTAATGTAAGGGTAAGGCATGTGCTACTGTCTCTGCCAACATTACTTCGTACACACACTTCCCAAAGTGCAAAGTTTCCTGGGCTGCTGTGCTTTTGAGCACTGACATTACTGGCTATGATCCTACCACGGTACAGCTAATACTCACTACATACAATCATATTACATGCATTTGCTGATGTACAATGCAATGCATTAACTGGGCACTATTGCCGTAGCATTATGGCTTCAGATTGGTCATATACGTCTTGTAGCTGATAGCTGCTCTGTCTCCATGGTTCAATCTGAAAAACCTACTGAAAACCCCCCACCCTGCCCTCCGTGCAGGCCAATACATCCCTGGATTGACCCGCATCTGAGATCTGTTTACCGCCACTTCCAAAACACCCCGCCAGCCGCGTGCTTCTCGAGTGGGCAAGGAGAACATCTGACGTCATCCAGTTCTTACTGCAGAGAGCACGTTGAAATGTGCATGCAGAGCCTTGCTGCAGCCGTAAATACAAAGCGTGAGCGCAGCACAAATCTGGTTGGCCACCAAAGCAGCCCCTCCCACGTACTGGAATACAGATTAATTAGTTACCCATTACTCCTTGACAACAATACTTCGTTACATTAACTCGTTATATTACCTTAACGTTATAACCCTATATTAGCGAGTATATTAAAAAATAGGGATAACTCAAATGCCAAATTGCGTTTGTGTCCAATGTTTTTGTCAACATTTTGCTAGATGCCTGGCATGACTCAACTCAGCTGTGGTTGTGTGAGAGCAGCAAGACTACCGATGCTAACTGATTTTTCCATGATAAAAATACGAGGAAGGACGACTAAATAGATAGTTATTGATAATTCAACTTCAGTCTGATATTTGGAGCGGTTGACAACAATAGTAACGACTTTTTGATTGGTAACTGAACTGTTATTACTGCGATTTAAATAAACATTGGTTACTCGTTACTGGGGCGAACAATAAAATAAACAGCCAACACTGCTCGTTAACTTGGTTAAATGTCGTTGCGTTCCTATTACGGGTGTTACAGGCCATTGAGTACATGAAGCACGCAGTTTATGTCCCTTCTGTTTTGAGCTTCGGTTAGGAGCAGCCACTGTGCAACGTGATGGCCAAGCCGCGTGCCGCTCGCCCCGCCCCCCTTAACCAATGAAATCGTTTCAGGGCGTGTCTGGGCGGGGTCAGTGCTTAGTGGCATCCAATGATTTTCGTTTATTAAAAATTCCTTGCCAGACCGTGAACAGGCACGTGTATCCCTGCGTGTAAACTACTGTTGGGGTTGAAGAGAAACGTCTATCACAAGATAGAAGTGAATCAGAGCTCGCCAGGGAAGTCGACGTTAGCGCGGTCTATCCTTTCGGTTTGTGACTTCCAATCGGTTTTTTGTGGAATATTAAAGCTTTTGGTGTCATTTCGAAACATATCCAAGGTAAGCAAGCAAACAGTACTCGGTTTGGGGAGTGGTGTCGTTGGCCGGAGCCCCATGCTCGTGCTCTTGGTTGCAAAATGTAGAATCTGTTTGATATCATTGCTTAATGTTATGTGTTTATTTAGACTGGCTATCCACAACGCTCACCAGTGAAACCGTGTAACTCTAAAATTGGCGTTGTACCTTGTAAATTGGCACCATTGCATTATTCATTTACCAAATCAACCCAATAGGTAACCTATCGCCATTGCACCATAATAAGAAGCATTAGCCTAGACGACCGGCGTATATTTCAAATTTCGAAACCTATTTGTCAATCTAGCCAAGTTTAAAATCTTTAGCAAAGTGAATGTTCATGTCTTGCACATGCACATTGTGCACTGTAGGCTGCAAAAAGCGCAACCGCGATAAGCTCATAACGTATTTTGCGTTATGCTTGGTAATAATGTCATGTGGCGCTTGCATGGTGAATTCAAAGCGAGTCTGAGAGTTAGTGATTCCAGTTAGGCTGTTCAAAATGGCACCACATGCGTTGGTTTAGCAGAAATATAAACGTCTTCTAACCTGCAGTGTGTATCAATCGCCCACTTTTTATGTCCCCCTAAATGCTCCATCCCTTTGACACCCCCATTTGATGCATTGTCACCCCACTACTGGCTTTTCAGATTTCTTTTATATGTATTTATTTATTTATTTTTTGGATACTTTTTCACTTTGCAATTTGACTGAGCTATTGAAGAGCACGCAATGTATGACATTCATTTCATTTTTTTAATGTGTGCAGAGTGCATTAAGCTACTGTTATGCTTGTCTGTGTGTCTTTCTACTCTTCATGATACGTTAATGTTGTTGATAAGCATGAGCCTACTATAGGGCTAGTTTGTTCATGCATTTATTTGTGCAGAATGCATGTGTGTCTGACCAATCAGATGACTTCCTCTGAACCACTCGTGTCTGTGCATTCTGCCAGCGAGACTGCTTGCACAGGTATTTTCTGCAATTGTTGCACTTCGTGCACAGTCCTACCAGACCTGGTTTGATGCTTAGAACACAGTTATAAATCAGTTGTACACAAGCTTTTATATTTCAGTGTGGGACTTTCTTAGTGTGTGTTCAGTTGATTTTCCAGAACACTTGTGTTTAGTTGGCACCCACAGCTGTGTATCCTCTGTGAGCACCAACATTGTGACATTTATGAGGATGTGCATCGAGTGTCTCTGCAGCCCTCTCCCGGCCACACTCTGTGTGTTCTTGTGTATTGTAGACCCTCTATGTGGTCCTGACTTAGATTATGCCTTAGTATACATTCTACGAAATGCAAGTTAAAGTGCACCAAGCCATCAATAACAGACCATAGAAAGGTGCGCAGGAATATGCGGAGTTGTAACCCCTGCCGGTCGCAGGGGATAATTCTTGCGCATTAAGGCCTGCTGATTGCCCATGTGAGCAGTGTAGTCACACACATGCAAAAACCTTCCAGGCAGGTGCTGCAGCAAGTTGTAAACTATGAACCAATGAATGAATGAATAAATAAAGGAATGAATGATACCACACTCTGTAATGCTGTTGTTGCTGTGAAATTATTTCAGCACCAGATAATCTTCATCTAATATGTGACTGGAATTGTGTGTCATATTGGCCCCACCAAGAAGACTTCCAGTTTATGCATGAGCCAATGTAAATTGACCATTTTGGTTCCAGCAGCAATAGTTTTGCAAGAGTGAGAGAAGAGATGCAGACAGTTGCAGTTCCACATGTAAACTACATTTGTTTGGGGTACTGACTCAACAGGTCTACTGCAGAGGAGACTAAGATCCTACAGTGTGACATTAAAGCAGTCGATGGGCGGAAACCCCCAAGAAGACACTTTCAAATGAGTGATGCACTGTGACTGAGCTAGCAACACCTAGCATTGATTCTTGACGGGTGATGCAGAATAACAGCACCAGTGTTCCTGTTTTGGCTACAAGAGCAGTGTTTGTAGCTTTACTACCATGTGGAGGCACACATCATTTCCAAGTGAATCTCTGCTCCACTATAAACCAAAGCCCTAGCTGACCTAAATTGTCATAGGAGGATAAAAGAAGGGGCTAAAGAGTGAAGGGTGGAGGGAGGGTGGTATAGAGGGAGAGGGTGTGTGACTCAGACCCTGTTTAGATGGATATTCTATAGCCTCCATGCTCTCAGACAATAAAGCAGAAAACACTACCCTACCAACTAACCACAGGCTGCCAGGAAATGGTACCAGGAAATTTAAGTTTCCTGAAATGTGCACAATTGCCGATCTTTTTTTTATTATATAGTTGGTGTGATGTGCTGCTAAACCAACATATTTCCAGTCAGGTCCCGCCCGCCCCAAAGCACTGTGCCCCATTTTGCCATCCTTGAAATCAGTGATTGGTAATTGGTGGCCTGGGGGCATCCAGCACCGTGTCCCATAAACCCACCAGCTACATCTCACTGATGTGCAGTAACAGACACTAGTCCCATAATTAGTTGCACAACTGCATTTTCAGAACCCTTATGAACATGTCATGTCAACGTATTTGAGATTGTTTATGTTAAACTTGGAAAGTACCCTTGCCACATTTTTTTTTGGTCTTACTGTGACTAATAGGAATGTCCCAGATAAAGTGCCAGCTGAATATAGCCTTGTGTTAGGGAGGTGTTTGGGGACCTTGAAATCTGAACAATACAATTTTACTGATTTTTGCCTCAGAATATACTTCCAACATACCCTGTCCTCTATTGCTGCTGAAACACTTCATCATGCACTCGTAATCCACTGGCTGTACTATTGTAAAACTGTCCTACAGAGTACTGTCAACACATTTTTCACCAACTAAAGTATTTAGAATTTAGCAGCCCGGATACTCACTCCTGCACACACCACAACCTGTCCTTACAGACCTTCACTTGTTTTGAGTTTAACCTCACTTCACCACCTGCAAGGTCTGATCTTTTCTACCACCACATATTCCATTTGGTATCCACAACGCTATAATAATCTATAGTTGTGGCCCTGGTAGGAATCTAACCCTGGTTGTGTTGTGCCATGTTGTAACCAAGTGATTACATCAGAGCTTTTTTTATGAACTTAGTTTTTAGAGATATCACAAAAGTTGATATGAAGTCAAATGTAAATATCATCTAAATGTATATTTTATTTTCCCCCAATAATAAATTAATCCAATGTTATTATAATGTTGCATGTTTTGTATACTTAAAACAGTTCGGAACAGGCGTGAATTCATAGTTTTTTATAATGTAATATTTTTCTAATGCGCTTTTCACGTTGTCTCTTACTACAGTAAGAGGGATGCCACGATTCTTCAGCCGTACCAGGGGGCGTCTCTCTCTAGTTGTAGATTATGTGCAGTGCCAACACTGATCTAGAGTCTGCTTACGGACCTCCCCCCAACGCACTTTAAAAAGCAAAAAAAAACCTCGAGGCGGATCTCAGACCAGCATCTGGAGCACGTCTGCATCAGCATGCATCGCAGCCCATTGGCAGCGGGGTGCGTTCTTTCATTGGTCCAGAGCGTCGTCCAATCAGCAGCCGGCGAGGCTTGAGGAAATCACAGCCGAGTACACGTGCCTTGTGTACACAGCACAGCTGCTGAACAAGGCGTACTGTCATACGCAGGGCAATAACGCTTCATGCTATATTCGGCGACGCGTCTTAACGGAATCGCGGGTACATTGGGAAAGCTGACTTCTACTGCCGAGCGTTGTGTTTGGATAATGTAAATATTTCGTCTACGCTGGGTGTTATCAGATACGAGGCGTTGGTTTTTCAGCAGAGGAGTTCACACATGTTTATACACGGAGCCACGCCACGCCACACGTTTTTTCAGCCGTCCGTCTGCGCAACGCGGTAAGGAATTGCGCTGTTACATGGGAGTGGGTCTTGACACGACATTGTGTTGTACTGTATTATCACGTCTTACTTGTTTTTAGATGATAGAAAATATTATAATGTATCGTCCAGAAGATGTGTTTATATGTCCCACTGGACATTGCTGATTTCATCCGCTATATTTATTATTTCACAATAGGCTTTAGTTTATTAGTTGTATTACAGATACTGTTTAAGTAAAGTCAGTTTATTATTAAAGGAGAAAGCCACCTAGCAGAGCATTCCTATTCTCCTAATCTTAAATTTTACATTTCCTCCATTTAATAAAGAATGGGGAACTTTTGTTGGAGCTTTTTATATCCACCTGAACTACATTCTTTTTTTGTTTGTTTGAAGAAAACCAAATATGGATCCAAAGCTTGCAATTTTGTTTCTGGCTCAGTCGGTAGAGCATGAGACACTCAGTCTCAGGGTTGTGGGTTCGATCCCCACATAATGTCACTTTGGATACAAGCGTCTGCTAAATGACTGTAATGTAAAATGTAATGAGTGCAGTCAATGTGCAGTTCGTCATCAAGAGGGAGTTGATTTTCTTGTCTCAAACTATCAGGGAGATTTGTTCACAAGTCTAGATTAGTGTCATAGAAATGGCATAATTTAATTTGCTTTATTTGCAATTTCCCTTTTGAAGTGCAGGGTTATTCTCACAACAGTGTCACAGAAAAGTGTTTACAACTGTTGTCGTCCTGCTTACCCTCCCCTGTGCGTTCAAAAGGACGAAGGTGGACCTGCCTATTTGCCATCATTTTCATTAATAAGAGATGGCTTGAAGCCATGATGTTGAATGGTACACTGATATTACAATCAATAATTTTTATTAATTACCCTCTAGCATTTCTGTGTGAAATTATAAAGCATTACAGATTAGATTAATACCCTTATCCAGCAGAACTGTAGCCGACTGCTTGCCACTAGAGTTGGACCAGAGCCCAGCCGAAGTGAAGTGGATGAAATGGTGTTTGACTGACAGTGTATAACTTAAGTTTTCTCTGGTTTCTCCTGCAGTATTTTACACCACTACCGTGATGCTTATGTTGTTGTTGTTTTTTTTAGTAGTCTTGGCTTTAGAGTGTGCATGATTTATTAAGCCCCGACATGGCATTTTTTGTTTTATATGGGAGAGAATGATATCTTGAACTGCATGTAGTTTAATGTTACATGGCTCAACAGCAGACATGCATTCCTTATAGAACACGACTCGCAGCCTTTTTCAACTTGTTGTAGTCCACTCATCAAGGTGTCCATCCAATCCACCAAGCGGGGCTTATCTCAAAAAAATTCTCAACTTTGACGCCTGGTTCGGCTGTTCTTTCATTGTCTCCTTCCACCAAGATACACCCTGGGGCAGTAAAGAGCAGTGCAAGGCATTTGCAACAGTTGCTATTTTTATTTTAATAATCGCTGCTTGCTTGTTTCCTGTAATGTGGGATAGGGTGCTCCTGGGGATTTACAGTATGTTCCATGCATGGGTGGTTCACTGCAGCCCAAAGGTAGTTGGGTGGGTGTTTGGGACTAGGATGGCATATCCAGGTATTCTAGTAGCCTGAGCGCAATCCAGCCCTCCCCCACCATGTGTCTCCGGCGCAGCCCATGGAAATGTGCATGGATGCCAGCCTGTCTTGACGCCCACTCACGTCCTGCTTGCGCCCATATTTCCAGAGCATAACTGCTCCAGACCCCACCCAGTTCAGGCCTTGCACACAGGGTCTGTCATGTGCTAGTGTGCATCATCCATCTGACCAAACATGACTGGTTAGCATTTACTGGTTGGCATTCAAACAAATTAATCAAACTCAAATACCTGCAGTTGCTTATGCCACTCGTATGTCATTCTTCTGTCTTGGAGCCAAGGAGTCAAGACAGGATCCTTAGGTATACCTGCAGTGTAAGTGCAGGGCCATAGTTAAACCCCTCCTGAACAAATTCAACGTCCGAACGTCACACCTAAAGGAGATTGGGATTGGGGATGAGTGCATGAAATTGAAAGAATTGACAGTTGAAGTCAGATGTATCTCCTTCTAATGCAGTCTGCAGGGCTTAAAGGATTATGGGGTGTCTCTCCAGCCCAGGAATAAACGGCAGTGGACATTAACGTGCGTAGGTGGTGACCAGATAAACGCCCTGTGATACTGGTCAGAAATAACCTCCAATCAATAACAACCCTTTGATGAGCTTTATCCCCCCCCCATGTCTTCCATGAATTTTATTGTCAGTACATTTTCGCTAGTTCTATATTCAGGTTTTTTTTATGCTCTCAAGATGCGAGGACCGTTTTGTGCCAGCTTTCTGGGAAAGGGGCTAACAGTTGGCCACTAAACAAACTTAAACACTTATATCCTCACAGACTGTTCACCATGCTGTGCCTCTAGGCCCCAAAATAAGATCCATGTTGCTACGAGTCCAAGGCAGACTGAATGCTGTTTATATGGTTAGACCTGGTTGGTTTGGTTGGTTATTACCTTTGGCTTTCAACTGAAAACGCTACATGGTCATATTTGAATTTTACATGGATGGCGATGTAATAAACCAGAGACAAGTGGGTTTTTTTTATAGGTTTGCTCCTGAGGAGCAGGTGCTATAAAGCATCCCAAATGCTTTCAAAAGCAATTTGTGGTTCCACCTAACGTTATTTTCTTTCTTTCCCCCTTCTCTCTCTTTCTTCTCAGGTGGCCTTTAGCACATAGAGCGACACATCTCAGAAAAGGCGAGAAGACCAGACACAGAGTGAGAAGATAATTTGCTCCCACCAGAGCTGTTTCTCTCACTCTCCCTCACAATCTCTCATCCCATCTGTTGGAATACTATGCCAAGGGTGTTTCATAAGCAGAAATTCATCTCCTTTCCGCACCCTCTGCAATACTTTGACACTTTTTCCCAAAGATAAATCAAGATAACTTGCTGTCTTGTGGAAGGAGAATGGTCTTTGCTGGTTATTTGAGGGATTTTGCTGCCCTATGAAAATCAGCACTTTTTGAGAACCCTCAGAGGGGTTTGCAACTGATGTTTTTGTGAACAGTTTTCTCTTTTAGGAGAATCCATGGCTTTCTCTCTGAGTTCTATAAACCAACATTCAACGACGACGATTCATCTGTGTAGACATAGTAGCCCCACTTAAACACTTACATTTAAAGAGACCCTTTGTTCATTTGTTCATTTTACTCGCCCTACTCTAGTATGAGTTATGACAACTCTAAATCAGCCCCCGGCTGTAACATTCGGGGGCGAGTGGCAAGGGCCAGCGAGAAAGAGAAGGACCAGGAAACAGGGTCGGGAGGGTTAAACTCTCCAAACAACAACAGTGGCAAGGCGAGCGCCAATGTCACCAATCTGGAGCGAGGAGGTGGAAGTGGAGGGGGAGGCTCGTCTCACAGTGGAGAGTCTGGATCTGGGGGGTCGTCCGGTGACCGGAGGGGGCCCAACTCAGACGATATGGACGGCCTCTCCAGTGGCAATGACTCCGGAGAGAGGGAAAGCGAGGGCGGGATGGAGAGTCAGAACGGGTCACGTGGGCGCCAGTCCACAAGCAGCTCCCACAGCTCATCCAATGGCAAGGACTCGGGCATGATGCTGGAAACCACAGAGAGCAACAAGAGGTAAAAGAAAATTTACTGACTTTAATGTTTTCATATCTTACTCAAGGACAAATATCAGTTTAGATAAACAGCCAGGTCCATAAGGATTGATTGTTAGCATTGTTAAAATTGTATGGGCCCACTTCATGCTTTGTCTTACTCATCAACAAATACATTTTCTGCATCTATGTTGCCTGTCGCATGTCTACAAGGGGCATGGACCGGCACATGACCTCTGAATGCAGAACCCAAATAGCTGCTCATGGTTTTTACTACCCTCTCCTTAAAGACAACTCCTCATTGCATTCTTATGGGGATATGGTTTCAGTTCCCTTTGCTATCTGTGCTGAATTCCTCTGACACAACATTGTACAGATTTGTAGATACACACATCACAAGTTGCACATGTTCTTCCTGTTCTGTTCAGCCTTGCACATGCTCAGATTTACTGGTACATCAGCTGCTCTCGTAAGATAAAGAAGGTTGCATAATATGAGGAAATAATAATATTTTGGCATGTTGTCTCTGAGAAAAACCCGTTGACAGCACAATACAAAAGTATGTCTCGTCTATTAATAGATCTTGGATATCAAGTAGTGAACCAAACTAGGCAAAACTTCTATATAGTGCCATTATTTCCTGTCTCTCTCTTTAGACTTTGAACAAGAGTCTGAACAAGGTCTCTGAATTGTACTTTTTGCGCGGTCTGATGACCACTAGGATATTTATTGTTAAGCAAAGTTCTGGACTATTGGGGAGCCAAATTAATGATTAATCTACAGATTCAGATGTGTCATAGTTTCACAGACTCTATAATGCATTGATAATTACAATCTAATATCTTCCTAAGATTTATAAAAAAAAAAAAAAGCCTGGCCGTTATGGTTATTGCATTAACCTCAATGTACCTGTTATTTATCTCCTTCCCTGCCCAGCTCCAACTCCCAGAGTCTCTCGCCCCCTAGTGGCTCACTGGCGTACAGCCTGCTGTCCACCAGCTCAGAGCAAGACCCACCCTCCACCTCAGGCTGTAGCAGTGACCAGTCAGCAAGGGTCCAGACCCAGAAAGAGCTCATGAAGGCCATCAAGGAGCTCAAGATCCGCCTGCCGGCCGAGCGCAAGGGCAAGGGCCACTCTAGCACCCTAGACGCCCTCAAATACGCCCTCAACTGCGTCAAACAAGTCAGAGGTGAGTTGTTTTTTTTGTGTTTGTTCCTATACGTTGCATTATAATATCACTAAACCCAAGTCTTAAGTACACAGGGATTATGTGTTGTTTGCTTTAACCTTATTTATCTATACCTGTATGCACACACTAACTTATGTAACTCTTTACAGCCAACCAGGAGTACTACCACCAGTGGAGTGTGGAGGAGTGCCACGGCTGCAGCCTGGACTTGTCCACCTTCACCATTGAGGAGCTAGACAACGTCACCTCAGAATACACCCTCAAAAACACTGTAAGTTAATAACCGAATACACCTTCATTTCAGTGATCATTTACTCACTAATGTCTGCAGAGTACAAACTCAAAACATGCTTTTGGCTGATTGCATTCAGAATATCATAAAATCTAGGTTGTCACAATAATTCGTCAGTGTTTCACCTCACACGTTTCGATCATTTTTGCATGATTAGATGTAATTGGGACATTTGAAGACATGTGCTCCATCCACTGGTGAATAAACCAAGGGTGCTGGAGTCCGTCCAACCGTACATGGGGCAGAAGGCAGGGAAACTGGGACATGTTTCCAGTCCAATTCTGGGCTGGAGCAGTTTGAATTTAAGTGCCTTGATCAAGGGCACCTCGGTGGTCGTTGCCGAAGCATGTCTCATGGAGTTTCCCTTTTTCCCCAGCAGTCGTTTTGCTAAATCTCACTCTCCATCCTCTTCTCTTCTACTAGGACACATTCTCCATGGCAGTGTCATTCTTGTCGGGGAAGGTCGTCTACGTATCACCCCAGGGCTCGTCGCTGCTGCGTTGCAAGCCCGAGTGTCTCCAGGGGACCATCTTCTCCGAGCTTTTGGCTCCCCAAGACGTCAGCTCTTTTTACAGCGGCACGGCACCCTGCCGCCTGCCGTCCTGGGCCACCTGCATGGGCTCCGGTGAGTTGAGGCTGAGTGAACTTGGTAGAGGGAACCAGGGAGGTTATGGGGCGAGAGGAAAGAAAGATGGGGTTTTATAAGCCCGGGAATCTCAAGACCACATGGCAACTTAGCAGGGTCACAACAAACTCAGACCATTTCTAACATGTTCAGGAGCACGCAAAAGATGCTCACTGAACTGAAAGAAAGAAAAATATTTTGCAGTTTGGACTATTTCTTGTTTCTATATGTATAAATTAGATGTATTTATTTGGTACCCGACTACTATGTTGATGACGATCGGTCAGATTTGAAATGGAAAATGTCTAGGAGTCTTGAACACGACAGCATTGACTGTCTTCAAATATGCTATTGGCTGTACTGACAGTCTCTCTCCACCCGCCTCCCCCCCAGTCTCCCCTCCAGTCGACTGCACCCAGGAGAAGTCCATGTTCTGCCGGATCAGTGCCGGCCGGGCACAAGGCAGTGAGATTCGCTACTATCCCTTTCGCCTCACGCCCTACCAGCTCACCATCAGAGCTTCAGATGTCGCCGAGCCACAGCCCTGCTGCCTGCTCATCGTCGAGAGGGTCCACTCCGGATATGAAGGTACCGCTCTCAGCATGACGTACAGCATATCACTACTTACTGAGTATCATCTAGTATTGTCAGTGATTATATTGCAGGTGTAGAACTGTAATACTACCACTAATGCAAACCATCAAGTGGAAAATATCGTATAGACTTGAAACTCTGAATATCTCAGATGCTGAGTCACTCATCCCATCCTCTTGATACTGACAAATCGGAAACACAGTTTTCTTATGTTGCTAACAATGTGCCCGCTGTGTCCGTCAGCTCCTCGTATCCCTGCAGACAAGAGGGTCTTCACCACCAGCCACACTCCCAGCTGCCTCTTCCAGGAGGTTGACGAGAGGTCAGTACCCATCTTCGGATACAATGGTCACTGCTGTGTCGCCTTCTGGTCCTAGTGGTTGGAAATATTCATCCATAGCATCTATTTGGGCCACCACTTTAGAATTTCACAGTAGCGCCACGCAGAAGAATGACAACGACTAATTGTCTTTGAATGTTTCGATGTTCATAAACGGTCAGCCAATTTGTTGTCATCTTTCAAAAAATATACCTATTTATTGGTTTAATATCAAAGGCATGGCAAAAGATTGAGGTCCTCCTCCTAAAGTTTTCTAGATACCATTTTCCTTCATTGCAAAAATGCTCATGGTATTTATTGGCCAGATGCAATGTTAAGCTTTAGAAATGTTTATTATTAATACCTAACAATACAAATATCATGGCTTTGCAGGGCAGTGCCGTTGTTGGGCTACCTGCCACAGGACCTGGTTGGGACCCCCATCCTGCTCTACATCCATCCTGATGACAGGCCAGTGATGGTGGCCATACACAAGAAGAGTGAGTTCATCAATCTCCATCTACACATAATAGATGATCAGACATGTCATGTGTTTGATATGTTTCACCTTTGCCAATATATATATATATGACACTCAAAGCTTTGTCTCTTTCATCTCGTTTCATGGAAATAATTTTTATATGGAGGAAAATTGGTACCCTCATTGTATTAATTTCTTCATCATTCATGTTCCATCTCCAGGTTCAGTCATATTTCTCATCTAACTCCTGTCTTCTTGTCTCCCTTCAGTCCTTCAGTTTGCAGGCCAGCCATTTGACCATTCACCTCTGAGGATGTGTGCCCGCAGCGGGGAATACTTGACCATCGACACCAGCTGGTCCTCCTTCGTCAACCCCTGGAGCCGGAAGGTGACGTTCATCGTCGGGCGCCACAAAGTTCGGACGTAAGTCAACTCAATGTCACGCTGCACAGACAAAACCTACCAGAGCCTTGAACTGGACATGTTACCTATTTAAATGGGAAAGAGTGGCCATAGAGTAGTTTAGGAGTACTTTATACATGCACACACACACACACACACCACTCTTCTGTGCAGGCGGGTCATGTGATTGTTGAATGAGGGATTCATGGGTATTTAAGATGGCCTCTAGGCTTCTTTGTATTAATTCTGATGAATAGCACTTAGCTCAAAACATGACTTGTTATCATTGGTGCATAAAATAGCTTTGAACAGAGTGTGCAGACTTTGTTTTGGCTTTCATGCTTTTAGCTGTTTGGAAAAACACCCGAAGCCTGAGTTCATCTATAAAAAAAAAATATTAAAAAAAACCCAGTATGGCCTCCTTGTAGTTCAAGTTGGGTAGCAGACATCTTCTAACATGAACGGTATGCACTGCCTTGCTCTTTTGCTAACTCCCTGCACTACATGCACCCCCTGTTTCCAGGAGCCCTCTGAACGAGGACGTGTTCACTGCGCCGCGCGACTGCGAGAGTCGGACCATCACGCCCGACATCGTCCAGCTGAGCGAGCAGATCCACCGGCTCCTGATACAGCCGGTGCACAGTGGCGGCTCGCAGGGCTACAGCTCGCTCGGCTCCAATGGCTCACGGGGCTCCCGGCGGTCGCACCAGCAGCACCTGTCGGCTGCCTCCTCCAGCGACAGCAACAGCCCCGCCATGGACGACGCCGGTGCAGTCACCTTGCACAAACCGGTGAGTCTGAGCAACCAGTTTTCAGTGGGGTTGAAGTTTTAAAGCATGTTACAGCATGGTTTTGGGATGCATTAACCCTTACACACTACAAAATTAAACTTTTTGTATTGTCATATCACATCATACTTACTTACATACGTGCAACTTGCATGTGAGCAAATATCCTGCCAATTGAACATAAGATAAACCGCAAACAAGCAGCACTGTTAGCAGTCTAGTCAACTGAGTGAGGGGGATTTGTCTTGCTCTTGAATTATGCTGTGGTTGTTTCAGATGACCTTCCAGCAGATTTGTAAGGATGTCCACATGGTCAAGACTAACGGACAACAGGTTTTCATTGAGTCTCGCAACCGGCCAACGCCCAGAAAACACAACATCGCAGGTACAATGAAATGACACCTCTTTTGCCTTCCCAGTTATATTTCAAGTAAATGGAATAATGTATGGAATGTCATTTTAATACAAAGATATATATGTTGTGAATTTAGAGGACCCATACTAATTCGGGATCATGCAGAGGAAAAAGAGATTGCATTTTCCCGCTCCTTCTCCACATGGTAAAAGTCACAGAACTTGTTGGATATTGCAGATGGTAATTTTTTTTTGTTGGCAACGTTATCAAACCCTTTTGCACACGTTTGACTGACATTAAAACCCAATCCTAGACCCCTTTTTTTTACTTTGAAGCTTCTCCTTTACACTGGCCTCAAGTTCAGTCATAACAAATGTCATGGGAAGCAATCCTGGCACTGGCTGTAGAGGTAAGATGGAACAAGCAAGCTAATAAGCCAAAGCTGATTCTTCTTTTTTTTTCCGTTTTTTTTATTTTCTTTTTTTGTAGAAGTCAAAAAAGGTCAAATTACAGAAGTTAATTAATAAGAGTAATTTATACTGCAATATCTATTTTTAATACTGATGTGGGTAACCTCAGCCGATACCAATACTAGCTCAGTGTCTACCACTAACAAGTGCTTCTTGCACTATGTCAAAGTAGAAAAAAATTAAATTAAATAACCAATGGAAGAAAAAAAACTCTGGGGAGCTGTTAAGTGTTATCTTTTCCTTTGGACCCCAACTAGAAATCATACTAAATTTCAGAGATCATTTGAAGTGTTGGATCAGATAATTTTCCAGTTCCAATATTCTATCATTCATTTATCTTTTAGAAAAGTAAATAATAATATTAAAAAGTCTTAAATCCATGGATGCGTTCGCTCAACAGGTTGGGAAATCACTTGTATCGGTCGGCTAAACTTTTCCTTTCCTGCTCCATTGCTCCGTTCTTCTATCCAGGCACAGCGAGCCGGCTCAGGGCCATCAGCAGCGTCCCGGTCAAAAGGCTGACAGCTGACATTACGGGGCCACACAAAGCCCTCATCCCCACGCCACTCGCACGGAAGGAGCCCCCCACTGCCTACTCTTACCAGCAGATCAACTGTCTGGACAGCATCATAAGGTGTGTGCGCGTGTGTGTCGTCATCATCATTTTTTGTGATACTCTATTGATGTACAGGCACTGATCGGGATTTAGTGTGTTGCTTCACCATCCCCTCTGCCTCTGCCCAGGTATTTGGAGAGCTGTAACATTCCTAATACGATCAAAAGGAAGTGTGGCTCGTCCTCCTGCGCCTCCACATCTGATGATGACAAACAGAAGGAGGCCAGTGGCAACACCAAAGGTACTTTTTTTATTTTATTTTTTATTTAATGTTTCCTGACTTGCAATCAGTTTGATTGCCAAGTATTTGATTGCCTATTTAATCCACTTAATCAAAAGGATACACAGATCATGCAACTCGATACACATTGTACATCCAGTGTGTAAATAAGCCATGGGATAGGTAGTGACTGCGATGAAGATTGTTTGAACTGCTCACTGCTGACTGTATGCACTCGAAAAAAGAGAGAGCTCACCTAGGTTGAAAGTTTGTTAGTGTGGATTAGAGGAGCGTGGGCAGGATGACTCCAGTCACTAGTAGGCATGCCTGTATCTGGGATTTTATTAATGCGACCATTTTGTTGTGGTTGACTCTGCAGGTGGGTCTGTGAGCCTGGTAGGGGAGCCCTCAACTCTCCCCCCTCTGGCCATGGCCAGCAAGGCAGAGAGCGTGGCCTCGGTCACGTCCCAGTGTAGCTTCAGCAGCACCATTGTCCACGTGGGAGATAAGAAGCCACCTGAGTCGGGTGAGCAACGCCTGACCATAATCTGATGCTATCTAATTACTGTTATTGTAATTACCAGGCTTATTTTGGGATTGAAATTGAAAGATCTTTGAAAGTCTTAAATTCAACTTTCAGAAACCCGTCGTCACACTGTGGATCTATAGATTGCAATTTACCTGATTTACACCGGTGATCCGTGTCTTTGCTCAACACCCAATCCCTCTTCCTCATCACAGACATTGTCATGGAAGAGGCTCCTTCTACTCCTACGCTGGCTCCTCCCACCACGACTCCAGCTCCTCCCGCCTCCATCCCGCCTCCTCCCATCAACGTCCCGATGCTGCCCATGAACAGAGCCGTCACCCCGCCACCTCCTCCTCCAGCCACTGCCGCTCAGCCAGAGAGGGACGGCCGGAGAAGTGGAGGCAGCGGTCGACTGGGTCTGACTAAGGAGGTGCTGTCCGCCCACACCCAGCAGGAGGAGCAGGCGTTCCTCGATCGCTTCAAGGACCTCAGCAAGCTGCGCGTGTTTGATCCGACTGCTTCCTCGACTGTGCGCTGCCACACCACAGCTACCAACCCTCTTTCAAGAGGTAATGCCAAACAAATACACACACACACACACACACACACGGACTACACAACCATACACAAGTACAGTGGTGATCAGTGATCTAAAACAGTAACGCAGGAAATGAGCAAACCACAAAATCACACTGAAGCGGTCCTTTTAAGACAGTTGAAGTGCGTGCCGTGTCTCGTGCAGGGCACAGCACTGGTTCAGTCAGTACAATTTTCTGAATCACGCAGTAAATTTATGTCTTCTTGTTAAGCTTGAGTTAATCAATTTCCAAAATAAGCCCTGCCGCCCATTTTCAGCTAGTTTTGGGATCATTTTATACCTCAGAACTGACAGTTGGCACCAAATTCCCTTAATTCAAAGCCTCTTGGTCTCCGTCTCTTCCTCAGGAGTGCGTTGTTCTCGTGACTACCCAGCTGCAGGAGGCAGCAGCGGTCATAGGCGTGGCCGCGGGGGTAAGCGAGTCAAGCACCAGGAGACGTCTGACCAGCACAGCTCCCTGGGCCTCATCGGGAACCTCCAGGACCCTACAGCCAGCGCAGCTCGCCTGCCCCTCAACATGCCCATTGGGCCCCCCACAAATTCCTCCTCCTGGCCCACATCTGTAGGCTCCCAGGCCAGCATGCCCTCTGTCCCCTTCCCCCCTGGTGTGCTTCCAATATACCCAATTTATCCCCCACTCTCTCAGCCCATGCCCATGCCCATACCTGTCCCAGACCCATCACGCTTCCCCCCAACCCAGATGGTACCTCCCATGATGGCCCTAGTTCTGCCCAACTACATGTTCCCCCAGATGGGAGGGCCCACCCCCGGACCAATCCCCGGACCAATCCCCGGACCAATCCCCGGACACTTGGGATTGGGAGGGCCCACCCCTGGACACATGTACAATCCCAACTATACCTACCCTGCAGCCGCCGCAGCCCCACCCTTTCCCATGCTCCCTGTTGCCTCCAACGCCATGCCCATCCAAGGCACCTGCCCCCCGTCCCGTTGCAGCACCCCGCAGTCCTGCAGTCAGACCCCGGCTGACCGCGAGGGCGTCGAGTCACCCCTCTTCCAGTCTCGATGCTCCTCCCCTCTCAATTTGCTGCAACTGGAAGAGTCCCCTAGCAACCGCTTAGAGGTCGCCACGGCCCTTGCGGCATCACAGCAAGCCACCCCTTCTGTGCAAGGGGGCGGGTCCGGGGGACAGAGCTCGGCCAACCAGAGGAGCTCTGCTGATACCTCCAAGGTGAATGAGAATGTAAGTGTAAACACATTTAGTAAAGCATTAAATGGCATTATGTGTCATTTTAAATTTTTATTTTAGATGTTAAAATAACTATAATTATTTCATGGATGATGAAGAGTTTGTGTACAATTTTGTTTACACTCATCATCCTATTGTCTTTTTTTCCCCTCAGGTTGAAGCTAATGAGTCCAACCAGGATGCCATGTCCACTTCTAGTGACCTGCTGGATCTGCTGCTCCAGGAGGACTCCCGCTCAGGGCACCGGCTCAGCTGCTTCCGGCTCAGGGTCCTCGGGCACGGGGCTCCTCGGGTTCGGGCTCCGGCTCCAACGGTCGCAGCTCCTCTGGCACCAGTGGCACCAGTAAGTAGCCAAACTTTACCTCGCCAAGTGTTTCAAGGTTTTTGCATCTCCGCTTGTGATTTCGTCCTCACAAGCAGACTCTAGTACAATATGAAGTTTTTGTGAAATATGATTGCCCCTGCTGTTAAGAATGACATGGTGTACTTGAGTACTCTTGCTGACCTCTCTCCTTTGACCTCTTGTCCGTTCAGGGAGCAGCCACACCAGCAAATACTTTGGTAGTATTGACTCGTCAGAGAACGACCATTCCCGCAAGCAGACAGCAGGGGGCAGCAGTAGTGCCGGGGGCGACGGCGGTGAGGAGCAGTTTATCAAGTGTGTCCTGCAGGATCCCATTTGGCTCCTGATGGCAAACACCGATGACAAGGTCATGATGACCTATCAGCTGCCTGTCAGGTAAGAGACAGGATTTGATGTTGCCATCCTTTGTGCCATAATCCAGGCTGAGCATTCACACAGAAGCCCAACTCACATGTCAGAAACACAAATGGAAAAAGTACAGTACTTACAGAACAGTACTTTGGTTAGAGTACAATTGACTTAATCACCATTCAAACCCCTTTACCTTGCAATTTACCGCTCCATGCCCCATCGTCCTCAGCCACCATTACATCAGGTGCATACTGACCCTACTAGCTGATTGTCAAGAAAGACACCGAGCACATAGTGACCCACCATCCCCGTGCCTGTGTTACAGGGATATGGAGGCGGTGCTGCGTGAGGACCGGGAGGCCCTGAGGAGCATGCAGAAACACCAGCCACGTTTCTCAGAGGACCAGAAGAGGGAGCTGAGCCAGGTCCACCCCTGGATCCGCACCGGACGCCTGCCGCGAGCCATCAACATCTCTGTAAGTACACCACACCCCCGCCCTCTGAAAGGTCGAGCTCCATAACTTTCAAACAGTGCAAACCATTGTTTTTATTCACCGTCCAGAATGTGAGTGGTAACACAAGTAAAGATGTTGTGCTGTGGATCATCAGTGAGCGTGATTGTACCATGGAGAAACCGTAGGCAACCCTCTGTCTCTCTCTCTGGCCTACAGGTCTGTTCAGGCTGCAAGTCTCCCACCTCCGTGCCTCTGACTGACCCCTTCGACGTGGAGATCCACGAGATGGAGCTGTGCAGCGTCTTGGAGACCCCAGAGCAGATTGCCAGCAAGGCCAAGAAAAACCTATCAGACATGGCCATGGATGAAGCCCACCCAGAGGAAGGAACCAAAACGCAAGGAAACGACCAAGAAATGACGACGGAGGAAAGGGAAGTGACCTCTCCGGCCGAGGGAGGCAAGGCGAGGGCCATTCCAGCTGAATCTGACATGACGCACTGAGATGGTGGCCAAAGATCAAGGACACGAGCTTCATCATGACCTTTTCCACACCGACATCCTGTACAAGTGCACATTCCGGGCCCTATACACGCCCTGACATCATTGATCTGTTTAAATGGGCACTGCAAAAGCACTGAGGTACATTTTCAACTGATCCAGACAACTGCCGTATAAAAGCGGTTGTCGGGTCGGGTGTCCTGGGCTGGGCCCAACGGGTAACTGTTGAGTCATCCTCAAGTCGGGATATTGACAGTGACACACTAGGCACCTTATGTTGACTGCAGACAAAAGACAGACGGCAGATGTGTTTCACCACATTGTCCTCCTTGGGTTACTGGCTCAGAGGGTTCACTTCACACAGAAAGAAGAGAGATTATCTGCTGACCTCTGTGGCTGTTCTTTTGTTGATTGTTTCCCAGATCGTCTGGCATCGGTGTCATGCTCCCACCTAGATCCCGTTTCCCAAAAGCGGCATGGTTTTTTTTTCCTTGTAAAAACTTTGGCCTGTTTTTAAAGATCTGGTAACCGCCAGCCAATAGATGAAATGTACAATGAGACCCTGGTTGACTTTATTTTGTAAACATTGTGTATATTTTTATACTTTCAGCCACTGTAAATACGGAGCGGAGAAATGCTCAAAAAGTGTGCGTGTACGTTAACGTGTATGTCAAGATCCAGGATTGAAATCTTAAATCTTTTGAGCTTGTGAAAGAAAAAAAACAATCAGATCACCGTCTCATCGACAAAACAAGACGGTCTTTCTTGTGACACCACAATCTGTTTGCTCAACTTGTGTGATGGACAGTTTGAACGCGGGGGCAGCGTGGCAATCGCCAGGAGACTGGACTTTCACGGTTTCTCTCTGGCCGGGCATTAGTCGATGAACGATGCCTCTTTTGAGAAATTGACTCTGGCATTTCAAGACAGTATTTCCAAAGTACCAGCGCTGAACGGACTGTAAAGCCTTTCAGTTGGGGGGGCGGAGAGGTGAGGTGGTGTTGCCAGTGTGGGCCCATGTGGGTAAGAAGGAGGTGTTTTCTATCTTCGCTCTTTTCCTCTCTGTCCTCTCTCTCTTCCTCTCTGTGGCACTGTTCTGGTCATGTGATATCCTATGCTTTATGGCGTCACTGGTGTCTGCGACAGTTTCTAAATATTTTTGTGAAATTCTTTGTACAAAAAAAGACAATAAAATGACTTCAAAATCCTTCAGATGTAAAGCCTGATTATTTGTTTTTCTTCTTTTCGACTGTACGGCTGTCTGATTTTTGTATTTCTGTCCGGTCTATTCTCGTTGGTGCCGCTGAGCCGGCTGGAAGAAACCGTCCGGTATGGGAGGACAGCTGCTTTCCTACTGAACCACAGTCTCCTTATACTCACTGTGGTTTCCACCCAGAGTGGTCACCGCAGCTTAAAAAAGACAAAGGCATGCACTCGTTTAGACAAAGCGACAAAGTTGACTTCAGTACACATTGTGATTATGATGACGACGATGATTATAGTGTGTGTGTGTGTGTGTGTGTGTGAGAGTGAGATTTTGTTCTGATGTTAATAGCTTTTATTCCATGTCAGCCTGACTGGACAGCAGAGGAAGCCCATCCAAGGACTTGACCTGCTATTCCCTTTTATTATGTTTTTGTATTGAAATAACTTTCTTGTGGGAAGGAATTTGAATCTCATCATAACCTTCACTGGCTCTGGCAAATTGTGCATGTGTATACAGGTATGGGTGGTTTTAAAAAAATATATGCCAAGCGTGTAGCTGGTAGTGAAGCGGTCATTATAACATACAACACTGGCACTCTGTCTGTCGGCTACTGGATCACACACTTCACACATATTCCATTACCTGTTTAACAAAAACACAGTGCTGTAACATAAGCGCACTGTATAGCGTGTACATGTACTCACTGTACTCTGTGTTGTACTTTCATTAGTTTTGGCCACGGGTTTTGTGTACAGTGTAAGTAATGGTTTTTCCCCTGTGTCCAGACCAAACATGGCACCCAATATCACATCCACGTACCACACCCGTCCCTCCCCCCTCCCCCGCCATGCCACACCCCTCCCTCTTATCCATCACTTCCATTTCCACCCTCTCTTCCTCTCCCTCTCTGTTTTTATCCCTCCCTCCTTGCCTCTGCCTCTCCCTCTCCCTCCCTCCCTCGTCTGCCTCCTCGCTCCCTCCTTCCTTCTCCTCTTCTTTCCCGTCTTTGGAGGACAGCAGGATGGAGGGCAGGGTGTGTGTGTGGAGTGTGTGCGTCCTTGTCACTGTGACACTGGGATGGACAACGGCTCAAAGTCAGACCAACTACTCCAGGTAGGACGTGAGTGTGTGTGGAAGTGGAAATGACTGTAATGTAAAAGTGGCTGCATATATATATATATGTGTGTGTGAGAGAAGAGAGAGAGAGAAGCAGGGCATGCGTGCATTTTATGTGTGTGTGTGTGTGTGTGTGTGTTTGTGAAGCGTCTCTATCAATGTGCCTCTTGTGCATCTGTGTTTTCTCTGCTGCATCGGGTAGCAGGACAGCAGCACATGTGGCATGCAGCATTATTGTAGAAACAGGAGGTTGCCAGTGTGGTAGACAGACAGACAGACAGACAGACACCGATGTGACGACGTGATTGGTGGCTTTTTTTTTGTTGACACGTCTTTCCAATTTCCAGATATTTGACATGTTTGAGAAGCTCGTCCTTTTCGAGATGCCGACGAAAAACCCCGCCGTGCGCACGGATGGCTGAAGCTGCTTCCACGCAACACTTGTGTGAAGCGAAACGCATGAGAGACAAACAAATGCCTGTGGGTTGTTTAGCTCGGCAGGTCAGCAGGGAGGGACTCCACCGCTGGGATATTTTGGCTCGATGTGGCCTTACAGTAGCATGCCAGACTCTGGGACAACACTGGGACGGGGACAGGAAGAAGATTGTGTGATTGTGAGGGGCTGATGATCACAGTTGTTACAGCAAGACTCCTACACAGTCCTCCGAATCCAGAAGATGATAGGCTATGGCGTTTTATTCCCCCTAAAAGTAGCACAAGATGACATTCATTTTGTTAAAAAGAGGTTGCGATCCCTTCTGCCTCCCCCGTCTGAACGCCTTTGATGAGGACGGAACAGAAATGGAGCTACAGAGTCTCAGCTTGAAGATGAAACTCATAGCAGCATCTTCATGTTAAGCTCAAAAGCTGAATTAATGGGTGCTTTGATCTGTGTGTGTGTGAGAGAGAGAGAGAGAGAGAGAGAGAGAGAGAGAGAGAGAGAGGGCGCATGCATGTGTGTTTGTGCACTTTTCAACAAACTACATGTGTGAGCTGGCTGGCTGGCAGTGCCAAGGAAAGTATGTGTTTTGTCTCGTAACAATTTCCTCGTGGCACTGTGTGTGTGTGTACGTGTGTGTGTGTACATGTGTGTGAGTGCGTATGCAGACACACCACAACGTATATATTATCAGTTTTACTGGCTCGGTTAGGCCCACTTTTAACGAAAAAACACAAACCAGGAGAGTTCACTGGCCCTTCCCAGAATCAGAGAACAGAGGCAGACTGTGCTGCTGTGGTTTCCAGTGTGTGTGTGTGTTTGTGTGTGTGTGTGTGTGTGTGTGTGTGTGTGTGTGTGTGTGTCCAGGGGTTCTGCCCCAACGTTCTCAGTAGCTGCATTAGTAAACTGTATTTTCTCCCAGCAGAACGCCTCGAGTTGAACTGCAGTCGATGGAGGTTGCGTGAAACTCGGTCATTCTGTCTCTTTCTCATCTCAGGCCCGTCTTCCACTGCGGAGGCCACCTGGTCACAGACTCGGGCTTCGTGGCCAGCGAAGGCTTCCCGAGCCACTACAAAGCCAACAGTAAATGCACCTGGTACATCACTGTGAGTCTGAACTTTACTGCACCATTCTCTCCCACCCAAACCAAATGTGACCCAATTAAACAGTCAAGCGCCTTTCTTGAAAGACGCCATGCTAGGATGTGTTCATGTCTATCAATGTGAATCTGAATGCGGAGTTCTTCAGCTCAGTTCCTACAAAATGATGAAAGCCTGTTCTGGTAGGTGACGCAGCAGAGAGATATGGGGGAGACATGCCACTACATGCACCTCTTCATTCATACCGACACTGATGAAATGAATGTCTTCACAGCGGATGGCTTGTCAGATCAGGGCTGGACTCTCTTCTAATTCAAAATAGATACATTTCTTATTTTCACAATCAACTGTCTGGTTGTTGAGCAGTACGAGGATGAGCTGGTCACAAAACAACAAGCTGTAACATATTGTAAATAACAATAATAATATCCTTAGCTAGATCATTTGTTGTCACCATGAGGCTTATGCTCAAAACCTCTGATCACTTGCAACGTTTTCCCTTTCCTCAACTGGGCCGTTCCTTCCCATGACCACTTGCCCTTGTCCTACGTCAGAAAAGCATCGCCAGGTGGACCAGAATCCAGTTATCTTACTCATTCGTTCATTTCCTCAAAGTCACATCCCTCTTCCTCCCCCAGGTCCCGGCGGGTCACGTGGTCATGCTGTCTTTCCGCCTCTTCGACATGGAGGCCGACCCCACGTGCCGGTACGACTACCTGGACGTCTACAACGGGCACACCCACACGGTGCAGCGGCTGGGCCGTTTCTGCGGCACGTTCCGGCCCGGCGCCATCATCTCCACCTCCAACACCATGATGCTGGAGATGGTGTCGGACGCCAGCGCCGGGGGAAGAGGCTTCCTGGGTCACTTCAGTGCAGGGAAGCCGCACATGGAAGGTGTGCACTGCGTAGACCCGGTTGTTTGATCCAGTTGTTTCACTGTCACATCGTTACATGTCTCCCCATAATTCAACTCTCACACATATATAGTATATAAATTGCTTTTGCCTCACACACAACACAAACCGTCTCCCTCTTTGACTCCTCCCCCTCCCCATCCTCTTCCTCTTCCTTCCCACAGAGGACCAGTTCTGCGGTGGGAGGCTGACCAAGTCGCAGGGCTCTGTCAAGACGCCCAACTGGCCCGACACGAATTACCCAGCAGGCATCAGCTGCTCCTGGCACATCTCCGTGGAACCAAGCAATGTCAGCCAATCACAACGCACCTTATTTTTTGTGCTATCAGCTTTATGTTAGACCCCGAGTCGCCGTCAGATCTTTTATCAGTGCAGGTGTTGTTGAATCAAAATGTGTTGGTGCTGTAGGAGAAAGAGGAAAGAAAATAGTGGTGGGGCCCGAGTACAGTGTGTGTGTGTGTGTGTGTGTGTGTGTGTGTGTGTGTGTGTGTGCGCGCCACCTGACTGCGGCCTTGTGACGAAGTATGAATGAAAGAGTTCATTGAAAGACCAGGGCGTGCTCATGTGTGCCAAGAGATTGAACCTGAGGAAAGAGGGAAGGACGAGAGGGCGAGAGAGGGAGTAAATGCTCTTCTGTATTTCAGCCCCTCCTCCTCCTCCTCCTCCTCCTCCTCCTCCTGCTGCACCGTACCAGAGTCATGGAAATGGAGTACTACTGCAAACACGAAAACACGACTACTGCATGTGTTCAAGCCCGTATTCCTCATGCTCTCATGTCATAAATTTCATATTTTGTGTGTGTGTGTGTGTGTGTTGTTATTCCACTTCTTCCCCAGGTGATCGAGGTGAAGTTCGAGAAGCTAGATTTGGAAGGTGACACCTACTGTCGCTATGACTACGTGGCGTTCTTCAACGGAGGAGAGCGGGATGACTCACGGCGGATTGGGAAATACTGCGGCGATAGAGTACCAGGGTGATGCATCCAAGCGACGCTACATATTTGGATGAAAGTCTCACAGTTTACACATTTTTACTGTTTTCTCCAATATTTCTCCGCACCTCCTCACATCTCTTCCCTCCTTCCACACTTTTTTACAATTTTCTCATCCCGAACATAGCACTATAGTAACAAATGGGAACGAGCTCCTGGTCCAGTTCGTCTCTGACCTCAGCGTGACCTCAGATGGCTTCATGGCCCACTACTCCAGTGTGCCCCGGGGGTCCCGGACACCCACCGCCGGAGGTGACTTCGTCTACAGGCCCGGGATCGACTCCACGCCGCAAAAACCAACCGCGAGGCCGAGCAAACCCACCAGGCCGAGCAAACCCACCAGGCCGACCCCCAAGCCTAGGCCCGGCCTCCAACCCAGACCCACCCCAAGACCAGCCACGCGACCCGGGATAAGGATACCGGTGAAGCCCCCACCGCGCAGACCTACAACCAGGCCTGCAGTTAGGACCACCGCCAAGCCCAAACCTACTAGACCAACACCCAAACCGGCAATGAAAAAGCCCACATCTAGACCTAGCCCTAAACCTGGCCCTAAACCTGGATCTAAACCCACACCCAAACCCAAGTTTAAGCCTACACGGAAACCAAGTATCAAGGCTAAACCCAGCGCTAAGCCTGCGGCGAAGGCCAAGCCGAAGCCCACCCCGAAAGCCGGGGCCAAGCCAATCAAGCCGACCCCTAAGAGTGGAGTTAAACCCGTCGCTAAACCACCCAGACCGACGCCCAAACCGAAGACGAAGCCGAAAGCGACCGCTAAACCGGGACTAGGCAAGACGGTGACAAAGAAACCTGCCGTGAGCAAGAAACGTGAGTTGTGTTTATAAAGGGACAGTATTTGTTGGGGGGTCTTCGCCTCCATGTCTGCTTCTATCATATGTACAGTTGTGTGAGTTTGTGTGCTTATCGTGTGTGTGTGTGTGTGTGTGTGTGTGTGTGTGTGTGTGTGTGTGTGTGTGTGTGTGTGTGTGGGGGGGGGTGTGTGTGCTCTCCACAGCTTTACCACTGAACCCACTGTGTCAACAAGTCTGTAAGAGGACTGGCACCCTCCAATCCAGCTTCTGCCCTCACGACTTCGGTGAGTCCCACCCCTCCATCGCCCTCTTCTTCCTCTTCATCCATCTATCCTTTCATCTCTACCTTTCCTGAATCTCAGGTTTTTGTCTCTTTCACCTTCTCTATGAAAGACATTTTTGTTGTGATGTGTTGGGTTGAGTCTTTTAGGGTAGCAGATGTTGTTAAATCCTACTTATGTGTCCAGGTTGAAAGAAATCAATGTCCAAACATTCTTCTTTTTGTCCACAGACCACCTCTAGCCCACATCTATCCCTCTTTTGTATTTGAATTATTTCTTCGTCTCTCTCTCAGTGATCACGGGGAGGATCATGGCATTGACCCCTGGTTCGAGGGGCTCCGTGACAGTAGAGGTGTCGCTCATTAAGGCCTATAAGACGGGACGCCTGAACGTCACCAAATCGGGGCCCGTCATGTCCGTCAACCTGACCTCCGCCTGCAAGAGATGCCCCGGGCTAAGCAAAGGTAGGGCCGCCTGTCTCTGTCCATGTCAGCGTGATATTACTGAAGAGTGGTTTGTTGGTGACGGATGTGTGTGTTTACCTGTCTCTTGTCCAGGACTGAACTACGTGTTGATGGGGAAGGTGGACGCTCAGGGCAACGGACTTCTCAGCCCCTCCAGCTTCACTCTCCTCTATAAGCCCATCCACGGCAAAGCGCTGGCCAACCTCTCGCGCAAACCATGCTGACATCACAGCCCCATTCACCAATGACAGCCCTGCCTCTCTCTCTCTCTCTCTCTCTGTCTGAGAACTTGTAACTTTACATAAAGAGTGAAAATATTATTACCAATATCCAAACTGTATTTTTTATATGCTAAAATACTGTTGTGACAAGTAATGGAGCAAAGGAGCGAGGGGAAACACAACCTTGAGGATTATATTTTGTATTTTCTGTGTAAATTATATTTCTGTGATAAAGGATTCATATCAATAAACCATGTGACGTTGGTGTTTGACCTCACTGGAACGTCACATGAAGACTTTGGAAACTGACCATCTATTTTTTTTTGTTGCTTCGTGTGGCTTTACGGGTTCAAAAGGTGCTTAACAAAGTGAATTCATGTCTCCATGAACTGGACCACCAGAGTGAATGGTTCACTTAAAGTGGAAATGAAGCAGTAAAGGAAGTTGTACTGTAATATTTTACACCCGAAGACGTTACTGAGATAAATGCTTAAACTCCTGTCATTTGAGGCTGATGCTTTACTATTAATTACTAATATATTTATATACTACATAGTCTGTGTTACTCTTATCATATGGCCTGGTGCTGTTAAGTGTTTCATGTTGAGGAAACTAGTCTTTGTATTACATTTATTAAAAAGTTCTTCAGAAAAAGTTGTTTTTTAATGTGTGAAAACCCACAAAAAAGTGGTTGTCAGTTCATCATTTTATGGATTAATATTGGAATTTACACGTAATTTGAACAGTGATATCATTACTATCACCATGGTTAACCTTTAACCTTTATTTTACACTGAAAATGACAGAATAGAACTTAATTCCAATTAAAATATTTATTGTTAATATACTGTATATTCTTTTATCTTTAGCAAGATTTAGTAGTTAACATTTTCATTTCCAGTGACTCTTCTGATACTGTCTGATTTGTAAACTAAACTTTTAGTCATGTTGGGATCATTTTTTACACGAGTCCCTCGTCTAGCAAAGTGATTGGTTTAAGGACATCTTTATAGGATGTTTCTGCAGCAAAACGTTCTGGACCAAAGGTTAAAAAAAAAGAAAAAGAGAGGGGAAATGGGACAGTGATCCATTTGTCATTCGGATTTATTGCGTTTTGTCTTGAATCAAAAGAGGCGTACTGCTACATAATTGGATGACATTAGACGCAATTGGTGTGGCAACAAGGGTACAGTAGCGACAAGGTGTAATTCATTTGATTAAAACAGCCTTTAAATACGTAAATCAATCACTTTAACTGTGTCGTAAATCATTTTATCATGTACTCTATCAATAGTATGGCCACAGTTTCTAGCTCACCGTGGAATCTGCAACACAGAAAACCGTTTTGGAAAGGCAACCGGAATTATTTTCCTACAAAGCTTTTGCAGCGTGAACAGAGTGAACACTCAATACACGTTAATAACAATCAATCAAAGGCACATATATCATTAGCTCATCATCAGCTGTCAAAATGACAGCCAAGCCACTTTTCGTTAACTGATGACGCCTCTTTAGACATCGACGTCCGTGCCGACGCTGACACAAAGAACAGAGAAGCAGTCGTGAACGCAGCAGCCGATTAGCAGGAACACACCCAACAAGATGTAGATCAGGGTGGTGGTCCAGAAGGCAAACAGGTACAGTGTCTTGTCACAATAGGGATCCACATCTGTAGTCGTCTTATTGTAGTTGGGCTGGTAGATAGAGTAGATCCACACATTACCTAGAGACAAAGAAACCCCAGTAAGGAATATGCTGGTAAATCTGTCGTGCTTTGTGGGGTTTTATTTGCCAACAGCGGTTTCATCTTAGTGTGATATAGAAATAAACCCAAACCCTTTCAAGACAGCAGGCCATGCGACATAACAGTGTCAGGATGGGATATACAGATTTAAGGAGGACATCTAGTGTCCCATAAATGTTACTGCAGTGCATTCAGTCTGCAGCTGGTGCAAACCTCTGGTGCATACACTGCTGTGGCATGATATCCCTCAAATGTATTTTCCCTTAAAAACACAGCAGCTTTATCAGCTAACAATTACCTATCCACATGTTTGTGTTAACATGGGCCCGTCTACTATCTTTAAACTCACCAGTGATGAACCAGCAGAATAAGAAGAGAGAGACCAGGGAGTGCCAGGCAGTGCAGAATAGGCTGAGGGCGATGATGGTGCCGTCTCTGGGCTCCTGGGCACACGGCAGGCAGGACAGCAAGGCCAACGGCAGGCAGGACAGCAAGGCCAACAGCAGGCCGAAGACTCCCACCACCACCAAATAGATAGGGATGTAGTGCTGCCTGGGGCAGTCGTCCAGGTATAACGCACCTGTGGGAGACAGAGATGAGGAAAAGGATCTTGTAGGAGCGTATAGAGCAAGTCACAGAAACCACCTTCTATCGTAAAACAGCAGGAATTGATGAAAATTTCAACCCCCCCCATCCTACCCAAAACATTGTAAACTGCCCACTCTGTTTTTTAAGTTGTTTTTTAAAGTAGTAGAGTAATCGTTACACATTAACACCTCCTGGGGCCACTGGCTGAAAACTAGTTTTACTACACATGATCTCTGTCTAGTACCTTTCTTTGTCTTTCATTCCTTTTTAATCCCAGTTTTCTTTACATTCTTTTTGTTTGTTTTTTCCCCTTTAGGCTGCAATGCAGCATATCTACAGTTTGCCATTGTAGCACCTGTAAAAAGATTTTTTTTAATACCTGCCCAATCCCTTCAATGTTTTGTTTAATAATATACTGTGGCATGTAGTTATTTGGTCAGTTCCAGGTTTATTGCACCTGCCAGTAGGTGGCGGAGTGAGCGGTTTGTAGTTCATTTTACTGAAAGAAATAGAAGAAGGCGAGTAGGAGTGGTTGGTCTGTGCTGATAGTGGGGGAGTGGTGTGTGTCTGGTGCTACCTTATAGCCAAGTTGCATGCTTTACAAAATATTGCCGCGAAGTAATAAAATCAACGTTTTGTACACCACTAATGCAATCGCTGTGTCATTAGTTGACCCGCCACGTTCCCGCCTCGCTCTAATCTGTCAGGTCTGTCAGTGCTGCCAGTCTGACACAGAGAAAAGGAGAGAGAAAAGTCGCCGGCCATTTGAAACGACATGATAATAATTTCAATACACCTTCATAATAGAAACGTAAATGGGTTCGCCCACTCACCAATTACAATCTGAGCAATGGACATGATGCAGAGCATCACCTTGGAACATGCTGAGGAGAGACAGAACAGAGAGAATGTCTTTATTTGCAGCTGAGCACCAACAGCCAACAACAACTTCTTTGCCATACATGCTTGAGTATACTTTCACATTGGTGTGCACTTTTATCCCCCCCATCACTGGATCTCTCACCTAGTATCGGTGTTGGGGGTTGAGGAGGATTTCTGATGCGTCCGAGCAGCCCTCTGTCCGACATTGTCAGTAGTGATGACTCTAACCTACAGAGGGAGACAGATAGAGTCGGCTGTTTGTGTTTTCTGGTCACTCTTTGTACGCTGAACAAAAGTAGAGTCTACACACTGACAGCTGCTCCCAAGAAGTATAAATGTATTAACACCTAGATAAGTGAGGTTTGGAGAACAATACTCTTCATCAGACAAAACAACTGAAAACCATCACACTTACGTCCTTCTAAGACACTTTTTAAGCAGAATATACCTTTTAAAAAAAAACAACAACAAAAAAACACCCTTTGAGCACCTTTTATTTCATGAATTTTGAGCCTCATCCACACCGACTTGCCTCCCATTCATGTGTATGCGAAGATAATAAATACCTTTGCTAGTATGAGTATTACTGAAAGAAATAACAGAATCAGCATCAGATTGCAATGGACATTAGAGCTTATGAAGTAGATAACAGAAGGTGAAGCTGAGGAAGGAATAAGCAGCAGAAGGATGTGGAGCAACAACCCAAAATATCACCCAAATCACCCAGACATTTTAAACACGACCACTTCAGAATTTGATGAAACTTGGTGTACGTGTTGGATGGGATCCCACAACACAAAATCTCAAACTTCAGGTCAGTCGGACCAGTGGTTTGGGAGATACGAGCCCCAAAATGTAGCGTTTTTCGCCCCAAAATGGATGTGACCGCCTACCTTTGAACGCTCTTATTTCAGGAAGTACTGGGCCAATCTTCAAAAAACTGGTAGTGTTGGAAAGAGAATTTGACAAAGAATCGATATCTGTCATTATTATTATTAGTTTCTGATTGGAGTATGTTGGGGTACATTGGCCTTTTGACTTTTGCTGTGACCTTGAAATTGACCTTGTGGATCACATAACCTTGAGATGACCTTTCCTGAAATTTAATCTCCCACATGTTAACTAAAACATATAAAAGTTTCAGAGGTGTAATATTCTTTATTTAGCAGCAATACACATTCAAAAAGTGTATGTCTATGAAAAGAACACCTTTACTGCCATTCATGTCTGATTAGCTACTGAATTATTCATCAGTTACCCACTTCCTCCATAGTCGTGCAATTCTAGCATCCTCCTTTTTATGTACCCCAACATACTCCAATCAGAAACTAATAATAATAATGACAGATATCGATTCTTTGTCGATTTTTTTGAAGATTGGCCCAGTACTTCCTGAGATATGAGGGTTCAAAGGTAGGCGGTCACATCCATTTTGGGCGAAAAACGCAACATTTTGGTGGTCATATCTCCCAAACCACTGGTCTGACTGACCTGAAATTTGAGATTTGGTGTTGTGGGATGCCAACCAACAAGTACATCACTGCAATCCCTACAAAACCAGTCTGACAATTATATAGCAGCAGTATGATCAACAACAACAAAAAACCTCCCATGCTGCAAAAAACCCTTCAAATAGAGAGTAGAGGTGAAGCTGAATTCTGGATTAGTAGTTTTTTCATACACTGCTGGTAATCAGGCTAATAACCCACAAATCAGGTAAACATCGTTTTAAAGCAGCACAAAGTACTTCAAACATTTACAACATCTTTGGCTTTCAAAAAAGACAAAAATGTTATGTTCCTGAAAAGACAGAGCTCGTAATAAATATATAATAATAAAATAATAAATCAAATATGTTCAAATGGGAACAGATAACGCCCAAACTATCCCGGCTTCAGTCCCTCAGTTTGCAGCGGAGGTTTAACATGCCCCACTGGTAACAGGCATAAAACAAGTGAAAACTTTCCATGAAGATGTGAATTCTTAACCAATTTTAACTTCCTGGAGTGTTTAGAGCGGATATTTGCTATTTGAACACCGTTAAATGCTCTTATTTTATTCTCGTTGATCCGACACTTACCTTTCTGTGTCAGGTGCCTGGCTTTCTCTCGGGATGTGCATGCACGCAGCAGCGGTATGGTAAACTTCCTCTCCGCACCGCGCGGGGTTTAGATTAGATTAGATTATATTAGATTTTATTGTCATTGCACAGAGTACAAATACAAGCATCTAACCAGAAGTGCAAATAGCAGCACAGTACAGAGTATGTACATATATATAGTAGTAGTGTACAGTGGTGGCCAAAATTATTAGAACACTTGGCATATTTAAGAGGTTTCAGTTGTTTTTGTTCAATTGGCCATTAAAATACCCATAAAACAAATGAAATATATACAAAGTCATCATTATGCTCTATAAACCATAGAATAGAGCCATCATAAGGAGATTTACGTCATTTTCCTTACAAAAAACAAGCTAGTAATTTTGGCCACCACTGTAAATATTAATATTATCTGTGGTTACTACAGAAACGGCCCAATAGTATGCGTACAATTGGTGCGTGACCTTTTTCTACCAGATATCACAATAAATGTAAGTACACATTTCTAATTCCTGAATGTAAACAATGTTAAAGTTACTGGTTACTTTTTTTCTCTTTCCCCTCCATACATGTGTATTATATTGTTACTGTTCACTTGTTTCCGTAAAGAAATTATTTAAGCCATGCCATCCCATTTCAAAAATAAGGTTTGCTAGTCATCATCCATTTCAAATAATACGTTTCGTTTTAAATGTAGCTGCTACAGTAGTTTCTAATTCTGGGAAATCACACACCTCTAGTATCAATTTGTCCTCCGTGACTGAGAGATCAACAAAGTCCCGTTTCATTGGTCAAGCAAGGCAGAAAACGGGCCATTTCTCCTAATTACCTGTAGGGGGAAGCAATTAAAAAATTTCGGTTTTTTTTATGTGTGCCGAGAGGAAGAGCAAAGCGTTTTCTTCCTCATTCCAAGTTGCTTTCATTTTAAAGAGCACATACAGTCCTCTTTAATTTGGTACCAAACATATGGCAAAAAGATTCATGTATTGTTTGTCAGCAAACGTTTAATTCATTACATAAAAAAAAGAGGATGACAAAATAACAATTAACACAAAATATCTCAGTAAAAATTTGTAAGTAACTTTTTAGTTTAAACCAATTGGCCTTAGCAACTCACTTAATTATCACAAAATGTTTGCAAAACACAAAGGCAAGTGCAATCATGTACATTTACATTAAAGCATAGTAACAATAGAAATAATATAATAGTTATGAAAATGTTATTATTAACAACAACAACAACAACAACAACAGTAATAATACAGAATGACCAAAACCTCAGCAACAGGTTCAACAACTGCTGTAGTCATTAACGATGCCCACATACCTTACAAGTTTTGGAAAGGCAACCGGAAGTATTTTCCTACAAAGAAATTGGAGTGCAAAATGTAAATGTACACAAAAGGTTTGGTAATGAGTGAACAATCAATACATGTTAATCAATCAAAAGGCACATATATTATTAGGTATATGAAGTATGCATCCATAGGGCTTGCTATATATGAGTAGGCTACATCTGGAAAGAAGACTGTACATCTTGAGAAGTATTATTACAGGTCAGCTGTCAAAATGAGTCCGATTTGTTAACTGATGATGCCTCTTTAGACATCGTCGTCCGCGTCAGCCTTGCCACATAGAAAGAAGCAGACGAGGACGCAGCAGCCGGTTAGCAGGAACACACCCAACAAGATGTAGATCAGGGTGGTGGTCCAGAAGGCAAACAGGTACAGTGTCTTGTCACAATAGGGATCCACATCTGTAGTCGTCTTATTGTAGTTGGGCTGGTAGATAGAGTAGATCCACACATTACCTAGAGACAAAGAAACCCCAGTAAGGAATATGCTGGTAAATCTGCCGCGCTTCATGGGGTTTTATTTGCCAACAGCGGTTTCATCTTAGTGTGATATAGAAATAAACCCAAACCCTTTCAAGACAGCAGGCCATGCGACATAACAGTGTCAGGATGGGATATACAGATTTAAGGAGGACATCTAGTGTCCCATAAATGTTACTGCAGTGCATTCAGTCTGCAGCTGGTGCAAACCTCTGGTGCATACACTGCTGTGGCATGATATCCCTCATCCCTGATTTTCCCTTAAAAACACAGCAGCTTTATCAGCTAACAATTACCTATCCACATGTTTGTGTTAACAGGGGCCCGTCTACTATCTTGAAACTCACCAGTGATGAACCAGCAGAAGAAGAAGAGAGAGACCAGGGAGTGCCAGGCAGTGCAGAATCGGCTGAGGGGGTTGGTGGTGCCGTCTTTGGGCTCCTGGGCACACGGCAGGCAGGACAGCAAGGCCAACAGCAGGCCGAAGACTCCCACCACCACCAAATAGATAGGGATGTAGTGCTGCCTGGGGCAGTCGTCCAGGTATAACGCACCTGTGGGAGACAGAGATGAGGAAAAGGATCTTGTAGGAGTGTATAGAGCAAGTCACAGAAACCACCTTCTTAAACCACCTCATCACTGAAGGGACATTCCTTCGTCATCATGTTTCCTCCAGATAATATCTTTGGAATGCGGAATGATTCTAGTTGTTCCTCATTTCAAAAGTACAAACACTGACGCCCTGTCATATAAAAATCCATTTGAAATGACACGATAATAATTTCAATACACCTTCATAATAGAAACGTAAATGGGTTCGCCCACTCACCAATTACAATCTGAGCAATGGGCATGATGCAGAGCGTCACCTTGGAACATGCTGAGGAGAGACAGAACAGAGAGAATGTCTTTATTTGCAGCTGAGCACCAACAGCCAACAACAACTTCTTTGCCATAGATGCTTGAGTATACTTTCACATTGGTGTGCACTTTTACCGCCCCCCCCAATCAATGGATCTCTCACCTAGTATCGGTGTTGGGGGTTGAGGAGGATTGCTGATGCGTCCGAGCAGCCCTCTGTCCGACATTGTCAGCAGTGATGACTCTAACCTACAGAGGGAGACAGATAGAGTCGGCTGTTTGCGTTTTCTGGTCACTCTTTGTACGCTGAACAAAAGTAGAGTCCACACACTGACAGCTGCTCCCAAGAAGTATAAATGTATTAACACCTAGACAAGTGACGTTTGGAGAACAATACTCTTCATCAGACAAAACAACTGAAAACCATCACACTTACATCCTTGTAAGACACTTTTTAAGCAGAATATACCTTTAAAAATAGGGACAGTATGAAAACAATACCCATATGCAACTATCTGAGTTAAAAAAACAAAACAACGAAGAACACTTTTTGAGCACCTTTTATTTCATGAATTTTGAGCCTCATCCATACTTGCCTCCCATTCATGTGTATGCGAAAATAATAAATACCGTTGCTAGTATGAGTATTACTGAAAGAAATAACAGAGAATCAGCATGGTATCAGATTGCAATGGACATTAGAGCTTATGAAGTAGAAGTAGTAGAAGTAAAGTAGAAGGTGAAGCTGAGGAAGGAGTAAGCAGCAGAAGGATGTGGAGCAACAAGCTATCAGAAATCTACAGTCAAGGGGAGTTTTTCAGCTCTTCTGTTTTTAGCCATTTTTATCAGGCAATATACCATTGATCAGAATAGATTACAGATTTATAGTGGTGAATATCCTCTTTAAAAGATTAAATGCTCTGGTAGCTTTATCTCAGTACCGCCTTATCTGTATGTTGAGGAAATCATTCTGTGTTTGGTGTATTTCCTGATGAAACTGAAAGACGGTGACTGCTTCAAGACGCCACAGTGACAGGCTAACATAAAAGCACATGTAAGGTCCTCTTATAACCTGCTTTTAAGCAGGGCAAGTATTTCTGGAAGGGTCTCACAGTTGGATTTTTTTGGTCTGAAAAAAACAACACCTAATACATTCATACTGTACTGGGCCAAGTTGGTTAGGTGGAATCAAGAGTTGGCCTGTCAGGAGTACCAATTCATCTCGGGTTGAATTTCATCTGGTCCTAATACAATGTACATTCATGACATAACAGTGACTTAAGTGTAGAGTCAGACCAACACAAATTATCCTCACTTATCCACACTAGTTCTACAAGACTAAGGCTGAAGAAAATCACTTCTCAGCTGTCACACTAAGAGGTTTGACTGCATTCCCTACAAAGCCAGTTTGACCATCTTATAGCAGCAGCATTATCAACAACAACAACAAAAATTCCCACGCTGTAAAAACAAAAACAAAAAAAAACCTTCAAATAGAGAGTAGAGGTGAAGCTGAATTCTGGATTACTAGTTTTTTCATATTCTGCTACTACTACAACTGGTAATCAGGCTAATAACCCACAAAGCAGGTCAACGTCAGGTCAATTTAGAGCTGCACAAAGTAACTTCAAAATGTGTCTTTCAAAAGAGACACATTTAAATGTTATGTTCCTGAAAAGACAGAGCTCGTGTTCATGATAATCAAATATGTTCAAATGAGAACAGATAACGCCCAAACTATCCCTCAGCTTCAGTCCCTCAGTTTGCAGCGGAAGTTTCCCACGCCCCACTGGTAACAGAAATCAAGTGAAAACTTTCCACGAAGATGTGAATTCTTACCCAATTTTAACTTCCTGGAGTGTTTAGAGCGGATATTTGCTATTTGAACACCGTTAAATGTTCTTATTTTATTCTCGTTGATCCGACACTTACCTTTCTGTGTCAGGTGAGGTTACCCCTCCTTCTAGGTTGCTGGTTAGTCACTGAGCCAGCCGCACCTTTGCAGGATGCCAGGCTTTCTCTCGGGAGCGCGCATGCACGCAGAGGCGGTTTGGTAAACCGCACCGCGCGTGGTTTAGATTATATTAGATTCAATTATTGTCATTGCACAGAGTACAAGTACTGAGACAACGAAATGTAGTTTGGCATCTAACCAGAAGTGCAAATAGCAGTACAGTACAGAGTATTTACATATATAGTGGTAATATAAATACTAATATTATCTGTGGTTACTACAGAAACGGTCCAATAGTATGCGTGCAATTGTGTCCTTTTTCTACCAGATATCACAATAAATGCAAGTACTCATTTCTAATTCCTGAATGTTAACAATGTTACTTTGACGATACCAATGTATGTACGATTGTGGGTTTTGGGACTTTTTATTTTACGTTTTTTACTTTCTTCACCCAGGCTCTTGCCTTAGAGTGGACGAGAGGTAATTGTCAAATAATCAATTGACTCGTTTTGTCAAAACAGCATCATCAAGCAAAAATTTAAATAAATGGTTGATGAATAAACATTTGGCCTCACATTTGTTTACCGTTTTTTTTTTTTTTTTTACCGCTTCCGGGCTTCCCCTGGTAACCCCGTAATTATCGTCACAACGCTATGAACTGTGGGTAAGTCCCTCTAGCAAAGTCTGCAACGATGCGGACTTACGGAAAGTGTGCTTAAAGGGCTCAAAAAGTCTGCGAGAGCGCCCTTGTGCACTTGACGATTTGACATTGGGACAGCAACCTCGCGGACTTCAAAGTCTGTCCGTGACTGAGAAATCAGTCATTGGTCAAGCAAGGCAGAAAACGGGCCATTTCTCCTACTTACCTGTAGGGGGAAGCAATCAAAAATGTAATTTTTTTTCATGTGTGCCTGAAATTTCAGAGGAGAGGAAGAGCAAAGCGTTTTCTTGCTCATTCCAAGTTGCTTTCATTTTAAAGAGCACATACAGTCCTCTTTAATTTGGTACCAAACATATGGCGAATTCATAACATAAGAGATTCATGTATTGTTTGTCAGCATACGTTTAATTCATTACATTTAAAAAAGAGGATGACACAACAACAATTAACACAAAATATCTCAGTAAAAATTTGTAAGTAACTTTTTAGTTTAAACCAATTGGCCTTAGCAACTCACTTAATTATCACAAAATGTTTGCAAAACAGAACAGCGCCCTCTTCCTGTTTTGTGCCATAAAGCAATCCAGCAGATTTCCCTTCAAATCCGATCGGGTGGCACACGATGTGAAATGCAGTGCAGAGCTCGGTAGAGGCTGCCTGTCTACTCTGCATCGGTCTCATTTGTTTACAGTAATTATAGTAATGTCTCAAAATTGTGTGTCCACTACTCTGGATGTTGCCAGAGGAAGAGCGTAAAGCTCCAAACGTGTTTCTTACTTATTCTGCGTGTATTACAGAAGCCTATCACTGTGTTTCAGTGCTTTTTGTTTTTGTTGCACCTTTTAGTGGTAATTACCGTAATTGGGGAAAAAAAACTGTTTGTATCAAGTTTTTCTGAAGTGCTGTAAATTAAAAACCAACCAAACATATCAACAGTCAGCTATAATAAAGGTGAGATTTGCACTGCAGGCTCCAGTAAGGCCTAAAAAAAACCTGATGACTCATGAAGTTAGGCTACAATCACAGACCTCAGTAAACATAACAAAAAGAGTTTGCATTATCTCACTGTGTGCACATACAGTCCTCTTTAATTTGGTACCAAACATATGGCGAATTCATAACATAAGAGATTCATGTATTGTTTGTCAGCATACGTTTAATTCATTACATTTAAAAAAGAGGATGACACAACAACAATTAACACAAAATATCTCAGTAAAAATTTGTAAGTAACTTTTTAGTTTAAACCAATTGGCCTTAGCAACTCACTTAATTATCACAAAATGTTTGCAAAACACAAAGGCAAGTGCAATCATGTACATTTACATTAAAGCATAGTAACAATAGAAATAATACAATAGTTATGAAAATGTTAACAACAACAACAATAATAATAATAATAATAATAATAATAATAATAATACAGAATGACCAAAACCTTGACAGCAGGTTCAACAACTGCTGTAGTCATTAACGATGCCTACTGATGCCCATGTCTGACCAGCAGAAAACATTAGGGCATTTTAGGACTCAAAAACGAGATGGTACATCTCAAGGGATATATCCTACTGATAAAGAATTTTCTACATGAGCACAGATCATTTGTGAGATAACGTTGGCTCGTTTCTTGAACTGTTTGAAATGACGCAGTATGCCTTCTAAAAGTCCTCAGAGCTTTGACTTTCTATATTTTTGTTGGAGGAACTTCTACACTACAAGACTGCCCTCTGTCTCTCCAACACAGATCAAAGCTTATGTCCATAATGTTTGTGTCACTAAGAAAACTTCTATACAAATCTGCCATGGCTCAGTGCAGTTGCCGGGGCAACCAGATGTAGCTGTCAATCAATCACAAGTCTGTCAGGCATATGCTGGAGGAGGTCTCAACATAGATGCAACCCCGGTATCCTGAACGGGATTGGCCACCTCGTAGATCAATCACTTGGCTCCGCCCCCTCTCAGAGCGCGCTGTCTGGAGACGAGCTCCTCCCAGCAGGGAGTCCCACAGTAGACCTCTCCTCCATAACTGCACACACACACACACACACACACACACACACACACACACACACACACACACACAAGAGGCAGATTAAAGATTGTTCTGTGTGTGTGTGTGGCTACATGATACTTTGATCTGTGTAGGGAGGTATTCTTTTCGCTTGCCCCTCTTCCAGCGAGGTCCGAAGTCAGGGTCAGCTACAGAACAGCATCCCTAAAGCTGATTCAGTGTCTTGCTCAAGGACACTTCAGCAGGGCGGATGCTTGCCAACACAGGGGCTTAAACCCAGGTCCTACAAATCTCCGGTCTCCTGACTCACTACACTAAACCCCTGTGTGTTTGTGTGTGTGGGGGGGGAGGAGGGGTCCACGTGTCCACAAACCTCGATAGAGATGTGCGCGTTGGGGTATCTCCTATAGAAGATGGCTCTGAGGTTGAACTCGGGGTTCCCCTCCTCCTTGAACTCTCGTGTCCTGACGGCGGCGTCCTCACACCGCACTACGGCATACACATCAGGAGCTGTGGGGTCAGAGAGCATACACAGCATGTTATCAGAGAGAGGGAGAAACATGATGTGGGTGTTTTGAGTGCATTTGTTTGGGTTGCATGTGTGAGGAAGAGCAAGATCATTTATCCAAACTTACTGCGTAACCAAGCATGCATTAGACACTGCTGGATGTTTACAGTGTTTTTTTTGTATATTATGTTTCAAATGAGTGATACAGGCTGACAAAAATACACAAGAGATGTTTGGCTTGTGGGTTGGATAGCTGAGGTGATAGGAGTTGCGCTGACCAACCTGTCTGCTTGGGTGGGCTGAAGCCTGACGCCCTGCGCAGATGGACGGTGGTCACCACAGAGGGCTGAGGTAGATAACACTGGAACAGAGAGGGAGGCGGCAAGTCCTCCTTCAACTCCCTAGACGGATGGATACAGAAACGTCATCAACGGATAATCCAAGGAAAAAAACGACACGGTGTTTGACAAGTGTTACTGACAAGTGACGCACACCTGAGTCGGAGGTGGGAATGGGAGAAGAGGCGTAGCAGGAAGCGTCCGGTGGCGCCCGGCAGGAAGGTGGTGGGCAGCACGGCGTAGCGGCCCGGCGCCAGAGTTCCCCTCAGGGTGACGCTGCGGGAGTCCATGTAGACGGAGCTGGCGGCCTGCTCCACCACACTCTGCACACGGCTGCAGCGGTTCACCTCCATCTGGGGACAAGATGACAGTAGCCTTAAAAGTAATTATTAAACTTTTAGAGAAAAAAAATACACTACTTATACTTATAATACTTCTTTATATACTACCGCAAAAACAAACCTAGTTTCTCATTTTTACTCAGTTTACTTTTATAGTAACACAACAACACACACACACACACACACACACACACACACACACACACACACACACACTAACTCCTCACCTTGAGCACCTCAAAGCCGATGGGCAGGTTCTCTCCTCCTCCGTCTCTCCTCCGTATCCTCCTGTCCTCCTGCTGCAGACAGATTAGCACCTCCTCCTGTTTTCCTCGCACCTCAAACATGAACTGTCAGAAAGAAAGAAAGAAAGAAATAAAGAAAAAGTAATACTAATTTCCCCGAGTCCTTGAATGCATCCATATAGCTTTGATGTGTTACACCAGGGCGGTTTGCTTCAGGTTTACCTGGGGGTTGTACAGGAACGTGTCCCTGTGGTTGATGCACCCTCCGCATCGACTCCTCCTGTCCATCTGCGCCTCCCACCCTCCACCCGTCTCTCCGCCCTCCTCCCCGCGTTCCTCCTTCACTTTCCTCTTCTCTTTGGAAGCGACGGCCCTACCTCCTCTTCTCCCTCCCTCCTGCTGCCTCTCCCCAAGTCGGGCCTCCTTCCGGTCTCCCCTCTGCTGCGCCCCCCTTGGTTTGGCGTTGTCCTTCAGGTTGGAGGAGGAGGAGGGAGCGGCTCCGGGGGTGGCGGGTGCCGGAGCCCACTCCCCGTAGCGGCGCACCTCCCTCCAGTGGGAGCTCGGCCACAACAGCGCCCGCTCCACCAGCCGACACACCACCACGTCGGTGAAGTAGCGGCAGAAGTCCTGAAACTCCATCCTCGGGGGGGGGAAGGGGAAGGAGAAGAACATAATATGAGCGTGTGAACAACGAGGTGTTTTCACAGCGTTTTGCACGATGAAAAGCAAACATCTACCAGAACTCTCCGACGTCTCTGACCGTTAGGCCCGTCTTCTCCCGCTCTGCGCGACCCATCTGTTGCCACTGCTGGGACCTGCAGGGGGCGCACGAGGACAATAAGTCGACGACACCAAAAACGTGGGCAGTAGGAAGCGCTTTGATCCAACTTGGAAATGACACACCAACATACAAACAGTATTTCTTACAGCTGGAAAACCTTTACAGCCCCATTTTGGCCATTTTCACAGTTTGATAATGCACGTGACAGATGTCCCTTTGTGTAGAGCGACGGCGCCGGGAGCTTATAAAAAACATTCCAAAACTATTGCAACACGCGAGCGATGCCAGCAAATGTCAGCGCGATTGCGGTGACATTTGTAAAATGTTGTAAAAGAGTAAAAGATTTTATTCCCGGAACACCTGCAAAAACGTATGATTTATTCAGCAGTTGAGGCATGTGGCAGATTAGACCGGTACACATGCAAGAGCCCCTCACCTCTGGCTCCAGGCCCCCGTCCAATCGGTGGTCCCCCACGGGTTCCTCATGCGCACCATGAAGAGCCGGGACGCCGCCCCGCACTTCCCCAGCAGCTTCTCCCCGAGCCGCACCTTCCTCACCGCCGTGATCCCGTAGGCGTGGCCCCGCACCAGACCGCAGTCCAATACCGACTCCACCGTCTCCCCCTCTGCCGGCTGAGTGGGACACGGAGATGATGGGGTGTCAATAAACCGCGCACAGTACATTGTTTACCAACCCAGCCGGTCGGTGATTGCTTTAAGGGTCAAGAGAGGGGTCTCAACTAGTGGGGGAAGGGATGCTCTTCTCTAATGTGACTAGATTAGGTGGAGTTTTACAAATAAATCTCGCCTAATCTAGCACAGCTTCTTGAATAAATAGAATAAAAACAACACCAGGCACACACACCACATATAGACATACGGGTACATACTCTAATAATATCTGTGGATTCCACATTTAAACACGTACAACTACTTCACGTGCCCAGGCAATGAAAAAAGTCACTGAAAATACATCTCAGTCCGTCTGTCTGTCTCTATTCCTGTCAGTTTCTCATAATAGCCCCTACCCGTATGGAGCAGGTGATGAGGGCTTTGCATTCGTGGGCCTTGGCCAGCGTCTGGAAGAGCGCCTTCCTCTGGTCGCTGTGCTGGGCGAGGGCCTCAAGGTCCAGGCTGAGGGACTCCGAGACTCCCCCGGTGAAGTCGATCAGGGCCTCCACTGTGTTGCCTCCCTCCAGGGCCTCGTAGCAGCCGTTCAGCCTGGGAGGACAAGATGGGGCGATTGATTGCTTGACTGATTGTTTAGTTGTTTGATTCGTTGATCGATTGGCACGGACATCGTTAAACAGTGGCTTGTTAAAGGTGTTTGTGCTTCTCAAAATGAAGACCACATTTTGAAGACCCCCCCCCCCCGGCATCACTCCACATGCATTTGTTGTGAAGAGCAAGAAGAAGGATGAGAGGGAAACTTGAAACTACGCAGTTAGAAACTCTAGTCTTCACCGATCCCATCAGATATCGACCAGACTTTTCCATTGCCACTCACTTGGCGTACGCTTTCTCCAGCAGGGCGCTCCAGAACTCTCGCGGCGTGGCCGAGCGGCAGAAGAGCAGCACCCGGTCCTCGCTGACCGGCAGACGGTCGTCCACCACCACGTCCGTCCAGCGGCCCAGGCGCCAGAACCGGAAATGGAAGATCCCGGCGTACAGGTCCGGACGCTTGGGGTTCCACTCCTGCTCTACGTGGTCGGGAATCACCTGGGAGGAGGAAAAGGGTGGAGATGAAGGAAGGAAGGAAGGAATGAGATCAAAAGGAGGAGAAAAGGAAGCAAGGAAGGAAAGGAGGGACGGAGAAGGAAGACATGAGGGATGGACAAAAGGAAGGATGGAAGGAGGAAATGAGGACAAAGAGAAGAGAAGAAACAAAAGAAGGAAGGACAACAGGATGAAAGGAAGAAGGAAGGAAGCAAGGAAGGTAGGAATGAGAAAATGAAAGGATTGAGAGGAGGGCAGAAAGCAAGAAAGGAAGGAAGGAAGAACAGATGGATGAAAGGAAGAAAGGAGCATAAAGGAAGGAATAAGAGGGCTTGAAGGAAGGAATGAGAAGGATGGATGGAAGAAAGGAAGGATGGAAGGGAGGCATGAAGGAGAGAAGGAACATTTTCATTCACTATACAGTTCACAGTTGTGGTGGACTAAAACCCCATTTTGAATCCTTCACAACGAACACACGTGCAAAAGCACACACACACGCATGCATACACACACACACACACACACACGCGCACCTTCTTCCACAGTGATGGCTCGGACGCCAGGCAGGAAGTGGCTGCCACCATCCAGCAGTTACCCAGACTGCCCTGGTGCAAGTCCCGCGTGCTGATGCCATCAACGAACAGCCGGGGGTCCTTACATAACTCCTGGGAGACGGAGAGAGAGAGAGAGACACGTTCCTCCTCCAAAACACACAAACTCAATTCACTCAGTAGAAAGAAAGAAAGTTGTAGTTGTTTCTTTCCACTTCGCCGTCACTCTGATTCCATCAGCGTCTCAGAGCCCCGATGAGGAGACAGATCCTGTCTGCATGGACCTGTTGATCTCAGTTTGGACAGGGTCAGGTAACACTAGAGCTACTGCTGAACACACACACACACACACACACACACACACACACACACACTTTCGTTCACACTGGACACACACAGCAAACACACACAGACAGAACACACACACACACACACACACATACTTTCGTTCAAAATTGGAAAACAAGCAAACAGCACAGACAGGAAACACATAAACACACACACACTCACACACACACACACACACTCACAGGCAGAAGGATATACGCTCAGCGGCCATGACCTGATACTGATGTAACTCTAGAGCGAGTACGAAGCGGGTTTTCCCTCGGATCATATCAACTTCATAACAAGTGCAGTTGGAGAGACGAAGCCAACCAGATTTTGTGACAGTTCTGATGAATGGGGAGTTCAACTGAGCCTATGTAGTTTGTGCCTGCATGTAAGAGTGTTTGAATTTGTGTGTTTGAGTGTGTGTGTGTGTGTGTGTGTGTGTGTGTGTGTGTGTGGCAGCAGAGAGGTGGCAGATGTCACCCTATCATTCGACTCCCTGTTGATGCACATTTAAAATGCCTGAGCGGAGCATTAGGAACACAATACCGTTAACCCTCCGCTGTCCCCCTGCAGACGTGTTATCAATGGGGCTCCAGATCCTGAGTACTGGCCCAGATACTGACTGCATGCACTGAGTGCCGGTCCAAGCCTGAAAGCCTCAAGTTATTACAGACAGATTGTATTCTGTACAACTGACTACTGAGTGAAACATTTGGCGAAAAGAGTTACTCTGTGGGGGGTCCTGGTGGGCCAGTTGGCTAAGGCGCATGTGATGTAACTGCGATGTCCGGGGTTCAAATCTGGCCTGAGACCTTTGTCGTATGTTAACCCCCCCCCTAATATAGGCAAAAATAATCTTGAAAAACAATTATTCTGGCGACTAAAGAGCTTATTTGAAACACGGTTTAGCTCTTGTTTCAGATCAGTTGTTTTCTAAGATTCAATTTGGAAAAATTGGTTTCTTCCAAAAATACAGGTTTTGACTTGACATGTCCAATTTTATACAACGTGTACTGGCTAGGTTTTGTTTTCATTGCCATTTTACTGTTCCTGCACAGAAATGTAAGGATTAGGATGATATAATAAAACATTGTAGTGAAGTAATGCAGGAGCCCTAAAAACAGGATGCATTTGAATGGCTAATAATAATAATAATAATAACTTTAATATAAGAACGCCTTTCATGGTACCCAAGGCACTTAGAAAAGAGAAGAAGTAGATAAACCAATGGACCCAGCACTGCAGGGTCTCCACAGCGAGCGAGTCCCAGAGGGTGGGAGCAGTCGTAGGTGACTTGTCGTAGACTTGTAGGTGAGGAGCAGGATTTTGAAGGCGATACGGTACTTGACTGGGAGCCAGTGGAGGTGGATGAGGGTGGGGGTGATAACTCACGTGAAAACTGCTGTTCTACATCATCAGGACTGAACAAAATTCTCATTTTGAATCTGTAGTTTCTTTGATGCATCTTCAAAACAAATAAAAATGTCATTCTTAATGATTCTCACGGCACTATTTGTCTACTCTTGGATGTTGCAATAATTGTAAAAAATAAAAGCACAAATCCACATCCTGACCTGTCCTTGTGCTGTCAAATCTATTCTGCATCTGTCTGTACAGAATGATTTGACCTTGAGTCCAACCTCCTATTTCATGTCCTTTATTTAAACATGTAACACTACCGACTACTACTACTTTAGCCGGTGTAGCTACAATAAACACTTACAAAAAAACATCCCCCCCATACAACCATATCCTA